>CABFWB010003227.1:0-81770 GCA_902151455.1 Timema bartmani | reverse complement strand
AAAAAAAAAAAAAAAAAAAAACTAAATCCATGAAACTACTTGTATATCCTGTGGTCCCTTTTATACCTTAAAAATCAGCAAAAACGGATACTATCCGTACAAACGGAAGCCCTGGCGTAGCGTTATCGCCGGTGTTACCATGTTAAAATTATATTGGACGTCGTGATATTTGCCTGAATTACAAAGAAATTGTGTTTATTTTGAAAAAAAAAACCTTAAATTTTTGTTATTTTTTTAAAACAGTAGATTCGCGTACAAATTCACTTTATCGCAAACACAAATTTTGCATGTCCCTACTTATAATTTAATCAAATTGATTAAACTCTGGATTTTTAAGATAAAATTAAAAAAATTGGAGTTTTGTAAAAATCTTTAGGTAGAGTTTGAGCAACCACAAAAACTCTACTCGAACTTTCGAGTACCCACATACCACTATACTAATTGTATAGGCGCAGGGATTGAGTGAATGGTATCAGATACACTGACCTAGGTTAAGTCAAATATGTACGTTGTCTGCAGATAGAGCCGGAAAGTTCGCCTTTAATATCCTGATACAAATTAATCAATGATTAAATAAAAGTGTTCAATTTGTTCAGGTACAATGGCAGACTATTTAGGAAAAAATACCTCCAATATACTCGATTGGGATTCAAACTCCAACTTCCCCATTATCAGCAATTCAGTCTAACACAAGAGTGACTCTTTAGACCATGTGATCACTGAAGCAGTTCACCCTATTTCTGTTGTATGGTAAAATAGCCTGTAAAAATGGAGATGTGACTTTTAATGAGCCAAAGGTCGAGAATAGAAAGATATCAGTGATAAAAAAAAAAGCTACAAATATTATGGACTTAGTAATGTTATACTTTAATGTTGTTAATTACAAAAACATTTTCTCATCAATTTTTTTTAAAAGTAGAGCAGTAGTGAGATTACAAAAAAAATAAAATTAAAAAACTACACAAACACATAAAATGTATTTCCACGCACAAAGCGACACAAAATAATAGGTGAAAAGTATTATATGTTAAATATAAGCGATCTTGGGTTAAAGTACAGTGTCTATTAGTGGTGTGCGGAGTCCAATTGTTTGAATCACCAAGATGCTAGATTGAAGTTTGAATGCTTTTTTGCGAAAATATTCAATCTATTTTGACCTAAACTGAAAAAAACAAGTTATTGTTTGTACCAACATGATTCAATATTTGAAGACTTTGGTCAATTGAATATTAATTGCTAATATTTTTACTGGCGAGGATGGAATTATTATTTTTTGAAGCAAAAGTCGAAGCTGACCAATATTTGATGTTTTCAAAGCTTCGCACACTTCCTAGTGGATTGGTTCATTTTCACAGAAATTAAAGTGACTAATCGTCATCGTTGGGTCCTGGTGGCCTAACTTTTGGTCCTCCGGCGCGTTTGGCCATTATTATCTGGTCAACTTTAAGGATCGTGCATGCTGCGCTCGTTGCGTATTTCAGCCCCCACATCTTGGTGATGTACAAGTCGAGGATACCGGCGTTGCTGACATCCTTGACGACTGCAGCTTCAGCCTGACAACAACACAACAAAAATAAACACTTTCAACTAGGGGTCTGCGAGCTCAGGTTATTTCATTCGTATCGAACTCAAGCCGAGTATTTCAAAGAGCTGTCGAATTAGAGTATGTTCATTTTAAGAAATGTTGAGGGTAAATATTTGTTTATTTTAAAAGTTAAATAATATTTATATAAAATTTCACCAGTCAAAACAAACCAAAAAATGTATGTATCGCATCTTTAAAGTTTGAGGTTTTAAAAATATATGAAAACAATACAATATTTATATTTTTATATAATATAAATACTTTGAAAAAAGTAAAAAAATAATATAAGAATAAGACTCAAATAAAATTTAACAGAAACAAAAAATTAAATGGTTTCAACTATCATGCCTTTAAAGACATTAAAATCACGAACATTTATTAAAAAAAAGTTCATAAAATTGACGTTTTAATGAGCTAATATTCTTCCATAACTCTATTTACCCTATAAGAAAATGTAAGAATCACAAACAGAAATTTAAAATGTTTAATATTTTGTTTATTAGTCTTTAGTGTAATAATCACACATTATCACGTCTTGTTCCAATTCCATTCCTCTGAGCCCAGTTGTGCAATGCTTATAAAAGTTGATGTTCATACTTTGGATTGAAAAATAATATGGTTAAAAAAATATTCCTGGTAAACAATATAAATAGTAATTTTTTTTTTATTTAAATGTGGTAAGTTTGTTAAAATATGTATAGCTATGTTAATCAACAGATATCTAAATAGTAACTAAACAAGTTCTAGTTTTGTAGTAAAACGTGTTAATTAATACAAGTTTTTAATATCTTAAGTTCGACATTCAATATAATATATTCTCAATGTTAAATTTTTAATTGAACTTCAATTAAAATTTTAGGAAGAGAACATGTAAGAATAGTAAAAATAATGATTATTTAGTTTTAATCAAATGTTCAAACTTTATATATAGTTATAGCCTGGGTCTGTGCCTACTAAACACGTGAACCAAGATTTTAACCTAAAAACAGATTCTGATAGGCTAAACATCATGAAAAACAACGCATCACAATTGCAACGCCCATTTTAACTTTCGAATGAAAGTTATCAGGTACTTAAACCTCCCGATAAAAATGTGATGGATAAATACAAGAAGTCATAAGACACACTTTTAACTTATCGAGCAGATAAAAATATTTATCCAGGAGTCGTAAAACTAGCTCTTAAAAGCATGTACTTACCATTGCTTTTTAAAACTTTATTTGTATGTACATCAAGAGGAAGCTTGAAAATGATGAGACTACAAAACTTGTGGTCTCGATCTCGAGCTTAAATCACGAGCTCGGCTTGAAGCTTGAAATCCAAATACTTGCAGAGCCCGCCCTACTTTCAATAAAAAACTAGGGATGGGAACTTCGAATCCTTAAAAATATTAGAAATATAAAGAATTTTTAATTTTTTGAAATATGTCTTTAGTTTAGTTATGATGTTTACTATTGGCTTGGTCCAACATAATTGTAGGACAAACACAACAAGACTTTAGAACAGTAATTTAACTATTAATGTGAACAAAAGAGGAATTGAAGAGGGAGTTGGAAAGTTAACTTACGATTATAGTAATTTTATTTTAATATTCAGACTTGAGAGTCGGGATGTGTGGGTGAAATGAAGATTAGGGGAGAAAGAAAAAGTTGGATTCAGCACAACTTTTTCAGTTCAAGAAAACTCGCTCTGGTGGTCTAGGACAGGATTGTCGAACTCGTTTGATAACTATGACCACATTGAAATATAAAAATAATGGGGGTGCTAACATTTCAAAAAATTCAATAGCCAGCATCTTAAGTAAAAAATAATACTTTCATTAATTTTATTAACTCTCTATTATTAAAGAAAATTGAAATTATATTTAATTTTGAGACTTACCCAAGGTTTGTTCAAGTTCCTTTCATAAATGATGAAGAATGAGTATGTAATCTGTGATTTCTCGGGTGTTTGGTAATTTTAACAAGAGGACACTACTCTTCACACCTACATGAGCCGACAAACATTGTATATGTCTCCTGCGTAAATGCAACAATTTTTTGAAATAAATCTTTGGTTAGAAAAAAATATAAAAAAAATGCAGTGTAACTTGGCCCATTCTAAACCTAGGTACCTCTATGTCAAAGCCCACACTGAAACAACCTAGGTACCTCCATGTCAAAGCCCACACTGAAACAACCTAGGTACTTCCATATCAAAGCCCACACTGAAACAACCTAGGTACCTCTATATCGAAGCCAACAGTGAAACAACCTAGGTACCTCTATATCGAAGCCAACAGTGAAACAACCTAGGTACCTTCATATCGAAGCCCACACTAAAACAACCTATGTACCTCCTTATCGAAGCCCACACTGAAACAACCTAGTGTACCTCTATATCGAAGCCAACAGTGAAACAACCTAGGTACCTCTATATCGAAGCCAACAGTGAAACAACCTAGGTACCTCTATATCGAAGCCCACACTCAAACAACCTAGGTACCTCTATATCGAAGCCCACACTAAAACAACCTAGGTACCTCTATATCGAAGCCCACACTGAAACAACCTAGGTACCTCTATATCGAAGCCCACACTAAAACAACCTAGGTACCTCCATATCAAAGCCCACACTAAAACAACCTAGGTACCTCTATATCGAAGCCAACAGTGAAACAACCTAAGTACCTCTATATCGAAGCCAATACTAAAACAACCTAGGTACCTTCATATCAAAGCCCACACTAAAACAACCTAGGTACTTCCATATCGAAGCCAATACTAAAACAACCTAGGTACCTTCATATCGAAGCCCACACTAAAACAACCTAGGTACCTCTATATCGAAGCCAATATTCTTGTTCCCCTCCTGGTGCGCGGCATACAGTTTGGAAACCACCTCGTTGCCTCGTACTCCCGAGTTCTCTGCCAGCACCTTGGGGAAACTCTCGAGGGCGGTGGCAAACTTCTTGATACTGTACTGCTCCAGTCCCGGTCTTGTGTCCCCGTAGCTGGTAATCTGACGGGCCAACTCTATCTCTGTGGCACCTGCGCCAGGCACAAACCTTCCGTCCTGAAACATGGAGCGTATAGTAGGAATGTGCCAAGCTTCGAGTATTCGTCAACTAGAGGTTTGATTCGCCGTTAAAATATTTAAAGCAAAAAACTATTGGCATCAAAGCGGGAAATATAACATACATTTGTGATTCCTTTGAAAGTGTTGACTCCATCGTCGATGGCCCGCTCTATGTCGTCCATGTAGTTGTCGGTGGAGCCTCGGATAACAACGGTGGAAATGCGGGAGTCCTTGCCTTCCAGCCTGAAGATGACAACCGAGGTGTCTCCAAGTTCGTCAATGAACACCGAGTCAGCGTATCCCAGCTCCTCTTTGGTAGGAGCAGTCTGGGGAGAAATAGGGCATTGCTACAGGGGCCCTCCTTACTAGGTACTTATGAAACTACAATAATACAATACTACAATAAAGAGTGAGTGTACTAGGAACCTCTTTGAGCAGTTGACTTACAACTAACACAACTAAAGAAACTTCAAATGTTCAAATACTGTACTTCGTATCCGCAAAATAATAAAAATCAAGATTTGGAAAAAAATATTTTTTAAAAATGTTTTTGTTACTGCTTTTTACCAGCTGTTCAGGTTGTACACATTTATGATCACTATTTTGAGGTGGTAGGGATGATGAAGGAAGCATTTTAAAGGTAATATACCATCATGTGCATGGAGGGAGAGTGTAAAACCACCAAATAGACCCGACCGAGATTCGTACCCCGATATAGTAATCAGCAGGCCGGTATAACATGACAGTGACATCTTAAAGAGCGTTTGGCCATTGAAGCGGGTTTTTCAAAACTATAATGCTACTTATTGGTATTTTAGTTCAAGGAGATAGGACAAATTTGACAAGACCCCAGACAAGTAATTTATCACTCAAATGAATGCATGAATGTCATAATGAATGCATTAAAAAAAAAAAAGCTAACATTTTCTTCATATTTGTATTTTTTTATATCAGCTTAAGAACTAATTTAATGTGACAAAATCAACTGATGGGAGGAAAGAAAACAATAATTTTACCACCTTTTCCAAGTTTAGTAGATAAAATAGGGATCTGCTTAGGTGACCGCATGGTCTAAGATGTCACTCCAAAAATAGACTAGATTGCTGATGACAGATATCTTGGTTCGATTCCAGTCGGGTATACTGAGGGTGGTTTTCCACTCTCCCTCAATATAAATGCGGGTACAATTCCTCTAAATTCAGCCTTCCTCGTTCACATCATATCAAATTAATTAGTACATAGGCATACAACTCAAAATACGTAGAAAGATGCGGTGCCAAAACAAGCCAATAAATCTGACCAGTCTCTGATCTTAGCGACTCAACACCTACAAACCCTCCCTTGGTTCTAACGACTAGTATCAGGAGTTATTTAAAACACTTGCACCAAGGAGTGAACCATGGACCTTCGACGTACCAGTCTGGGTAAGGTGATGGCGCCGACAGCCTTGCACAGCCTGCGGACGTCCCACTTACTGCTGAGCTTCACGGCCATCATGTTGTACTTGTTGACGTAGTGGAGCGCCATGTCCCCAAACTTGGCACCAGACACTATCACGTTGGCGCCTGACGCAGCGATTGCCTTTATCTGATCCTCAAGCTGGTTTTCCTCGCCGCGGCTGAAGTTCATAAGCTCGTCTGCCGACTTGATCAAGACTGTGCCCTGTTTGGTGATATTTACATATTCAAATAGAGGTGTGTGAAGCTTCAAAACTTCGATTTGGCTTTGAAACTTCACCAATAAAATCAATGATGGCTAAAATAATCAATGATCAATTATTTCCAATCTGAGCAGTTATATACAATATAAATTAATATTCTTATGTAAACAATATTAAGTAATTTAAATTTAAGTGTTGATAATAACTTTTATAAGTAGAAACATGCAAAAGGTGAGGTTATTTTCCCCAAAAAGTGATGATAATATATGCTGAAAGTGATATGTATGTAAATACAATTCAAATTAGTATATATATTTTTTAGACTAGGTTAAAACTGTCTACATTTTTCATTCATTTTGTGTATTTAACAATTTATTAACATATTCGAAGAAAAATCAAATATAAATACAAACCAAAACCCTTCACACTTAGTAATGCCAAACTCGTTATCTCATAATTCCAGTCTTACAAATAGCAATATCAGAATAATAGATTATCAATTGATGTTTGGACCAAACAATATTAACATCAAAACATGTTGTCATACAAGACTAAGCTACTATCAAATAAGGAGAAGGGAATAATATGTATACATATATATACACATTAATTAATATAGATACATATATATGTATATATATGTATACATATACATATATATATATACATTAATTAATATATATACATATATATATATATATATATTAATTAATATATATACATATATATTGATGTCCTTGCTTTGACTGAGAACATAATCTTTTAAAGAATGACAACAAAGAATCGATCAATTGAAATTTAAGTAACATAATGTGTAAAAGTAGAAATTGTGATTTTTTAATGTTAATCTAAAAAAAAAAACCGAATCCGTTAAAATAATCATATAGGCTATCCTATGATGCGTTTTATACCTTTAAAATTAGCAAAAACAGATACTATCCGTATAAATGGCAGCCCTAGCGGGGACTATTGCCAGTGTTATCACGGTGAAAATTATATTGCATGACATGGTATTTGCCCAATTTCCAAGAAATTATATTTATTTTAGAAATTATATTTATTTAGAAAAAAAAAAAGACTTAAATTTGTGTTATTCGCGTGAAAACAGTAGAATTAGCGTAAAAATTCACGTTATCGCAAATGTGAATTTTGCATGTCCCTATTTATCAGTAGTTGATGATGATGTATTTGGAAGAAGGTATATAGGAGAGGTGGATAAAAACATATAATAGAAACAAACACAATATGGCTTTTACAGTGAAAATGAGAACACAGTTCACACTTTACATTGCTGTCATTGGACAAAGAGGTTTTGTGTTTTTTGGTTTCCTATTTTAGAAAGTTATGTTGCGTGTTTCACACTCCTCCTTGAGTTCTGATAGAATGAAACCTAGGTCAGGGGATCGAACAGTAACATGTCAATTTTCTTCAAAAGGCAGCAATTATCTCTTTGTCCAATGGCAGTGATTTAAAGTGTGAACTGTGTTCTTTTAATTGTAAAAGCCATATTGTCTACGTTTCTATCCATCCACCTCTACTATACCTTCTTCCAAGTTTTCAACATAAGAATAGTTATTAAAGACAAATACATCGGTGCACTTTGTAGAATCAATTGAATTGAAGATAAAACTAATGGTTTACGCCGCCTTATGCTCTTATTTTACTATTTAAAAAAAATTGCAAAAACCTCTGACAGTTCCTATGAATTTTTTAAAAGTTCATTTTCCTGTGTAACTAATTAGTACAATACTTATCCCGAGGATGTTCTGACCTACCCTATGTGTATCCTAACCCGCCTCAAGTTCTCACAGCTGCCATGCGCCAACGTACCTTGGTCTCGGTCTGAGAGTTGTCAACGGCGCAGCTGAAGACCGCCACCTTGGCGTTGGTCTTCTTTGTGATGTCCCCTTCCACCTGTTTCTTGAACACCATCCCTTGCACCACATCAGAGCTGTACAGACCCGAGCCCTGCACACCACCAAACAAACCAGGCCTCAACAACTCACTGTGCGACTAGAGAATTCAAGTTGCCGATTAATAAAAAATCCTAAAATTGAGTTTGTTTGAAATGGGCTCGACAGAATAGTACTAAACTATTAATATTGACAAAACTTACGAGAATTTTGCATACTCTAACGTTGTCCACATTGAACGTCGTCTGCTCAGGTATGATGGACACTAAAAACAGAAAACAAATGTTACAAATTATGTCTTATTGAATCTAATATGTTGTCATGCTTCATACCGCCATAATGCAGCCTGTGTTTTACTCTCTTCTGCTGAAGAAGAGGATTGTTTGCCCAATGTTTAATTTAATGCAGCCATTTGGCACCTAAAAGGATAGAAGCTTGTGTGAAGATATTGTTCTTCCGTATCATAGTTATAATAAAAATATATCTCAATAAGGAAAACCTCTTTTCACTTTATGAGGTAATTGTATTATATTTGGAAGAAGATACAGGAAAGGTGGATAGAAACATATAAAAGGGGCAAACACAATATGGCTTTTACAATGAAAAGAAGAACACAGTTCACACTTTACATTGCTGCCATTGTACAAAGAGGTAATGGTTGCCTCTTAAAGAAAATCGACCGTCCCCGCCCAATCCCCCGACCTAAGTTTCATTCTATCGGAACTCATCAGGGAGGAGTGTGAAACGCGCAACGCAACTTCCTAAAAGAGGAGACCAAAAAACACAAGAGGGGAGAAAATGGAAAAATTGTAAATTGTAATAGCCATTTGTGTTCGTTCCTTTTAAATGTTTCTATCCACCTTTCCTGTACCTTCTTCCAAATATAGTTATAATAAAAAGTAGCTCGTGGCAAACCAAATTGAGGCGAAACAAGATTAAGAATGAAGTTATCCAGGAAAGAGTAGGAGTACATGAGATAGTAGAGGAAGCAAGACTGAGATAGTATGGGCACTTAAAGAGGATGGAAAAGAGAACAACATGGACATGAAGTATCTAGGAAGAAGACGGGAGGAGAAGATAATATAAAGTGTGAACGTGAGAGGAGAAGAATGATGGAAGGATAGAGGGAAGACGGAGACATTTTACTAAAACTGAATCAGCCACAAGCTGGAAACTATTATGATGACGACAATCATTATATAAAAAGACTCGAATATCAAAACGGGAATTTACTCTAATTTGGCCAGAAGATGGTTTAACACAATAAAGGGGTCCTGGTATGGAAAGGACTTTGAATTCTTAAGGATATTAAAGATTCAAGGACTTGAGAGAAATTAAAATTCAAGCACCAAATCCTCTAAATCTTCTTTTAAATTTATTTTAATTTTTCAGATAAAATTTGTTTTAGACCTCTAATACTGCTTATTGGTGGTTAAGAATCAATAATAATCAGTACTTTCGTAGTGATCTAAAGTCTACATGAATGTTCTGCAATAAACTTTCGCCTGCACCTACTTAAGCAACAAGGTTTCAAACTTATAGTTATGTGGCCCTTTTAGGATGTTTTTAAGAGACGTATCTTATATTTTAATATAAGAGTATAGAGTGGACTCTTAGCTGACGTACCGCACGCCTTAGCCACCAGTTTCGTGATGAACTCTTCGTCGCCGTACTGCTTGCTCATAATTGACGTCTTGATCCCCTTCTCCACGTCAGCAAGCTCTCGGTAGTTCTTGACAGTGTAACATGTCAACGAGGGGAGGATCTCAAGGGCCTTGTCAAGCGCCAACTCGTATCCTTCTACAATCTCTGATGGCGTCAGACCCTACACACAAAATTTGAGATTTTTTTATGCTATACTTGTTTGCTTTTGGTTGGTCAGTTTCTTGACACTCTTGGCCATAGTAAAGGCCTATAATTAACAAAACTTGGTTAACATATAAACAAACTACAACCAACCATCCTCAACAAATCTTCGGCAGCTTCCAAGAGAGACCCGGCTAAGACGATGACAAAGTTTGTGCCATCGCCTATTTCCTGTTCCTGCATCTGTGAGGAGAGGATCATCAACTTGGCGGCCGGATGTTCCACGTCCAGCTCGCGGATAATTGTAGCTGCGTCGTTGGTCACAAACAACTTCTCGATGTGGTTGATGACCATCTTGTTCATGCCGTTGGGACCGTACGCAGTCCGCACGGTCTGGGTGAACTGTTTGCATGCGCTTATGTTGCGGTAGACTGCCTCATCCAAACCGGAGAAGTACTGTCGTGGGGACAAACAACATTTGGTTAACAAGTTCAACTGAATCAACCATTTGTATCTAATCTCAATCAAGAGAGCCGAGACCTGCTTTGGTGGTCACGTGGTCTAACATGCTTTTCTCAAGTACTAATTACTCTAATGGGTTAGGAATTAGGAAGGTTGAATATAGAGTAAGTAAACCCACATTTGCATGGAGAGAGAGTGGAAAACCATTTAGGAAAAACCACCCCCAGTTCACCCGAGCAAGATTCAAACCTCGATCTCCTCGTCCTCGGCAGTCTAGCAACACCACGAAACTTGTGCGTTAGCCAACTACGCCACCGAGGCGGCTGTTAACTTAATTGGTCACACATATATATGTAGCTGACGATCTTTGCACGTCCATCACAGACTCTTGACTTAAAATATGAGTGAAGAATAATCCTGTGCATGCGATGATTCCTGGATAGCTCAGTGGTCAAGAGCATTGGCATAGTAAGCCAGAAGTCCCGGGTTCGATTCCTGTGTCTAGGTGTTATTTTTCAATTTAAAGAATATGATATTCTATTGGTTTATAGGTTAACGTGAGTGGCAGTCTTCAGTTGTTAGAATTATAGTAGCTAACATCACTAAAAACTGATCTCATGTGGCATCTTTCACTGGCGGAACACTTGTAACCAATTAACGGAGCCCAAGTGTTCCGGGGAGCATCGGTTAATAACCACTGATATAGTAGCAAAATCTTGATTGCAAGAAAATTGTAAATGTATGTAAAACAAAACTAATTAAATCAAGCAAAAACGTTGGTCCAAAGTGGGTGCATCTCCATTGGTCTCGGATAGGCCTAGTTTTGTGCATAAATATTTAAATTTTTTGATCAACTTGTAAGGGATCATTTATTTTTAGCATCAACTATGTATATGTACAAATTGCATTAATGCTCTAGGGATGAGGATGGTTGAATTTATAGGAAGTGTACCCACATTTATGTGGAGGGAGAGTGGAAAGCCATTTAGCACCCCAATATCCTCATGGCAATCCAGTTTATTGCGAGAGCGATGCCTTTGACTATGCAATCAACGAAGCGGGTTAGCATTCATTGTTCATTTAGAGTGATTTATGTTTTCTAAAGAGAAGGAATGGAATAGGTTTAAGAGAATAGAGAACTAATAGGATCATGGATCAAAATAGTGTGTTAGTCGATATAGTCGCAATATTTCTGGAAAAACCACTTGCTTCTTGGAAAGTTAGGTTAACATTTTAGAATGCGACAGACCTTGGTTTTCAATAATACAAGTTACCTAATGCATGATAAAACACATTTGGTGCTATGTTGTGATGATTATGTACATTCATTTAAATATTCATGGTACATTCTCCTGGGATTTAGGTAAGTTTTGTTTTGTTTTGTTTAGTTTTAAAACTCTATAATTTATACAATTTTTTAACAATATTAATTTAAGAATCAAATAGCCGAAGCTATTATTTATGCTTTTTAAAGAGAAATTCTCCATCTAGATATCATATTCTGAAAATTGAAAAATGACACCTAGACATGGGAACCGAACCCGGGACATTTGGCTTAGTGCGCCAATGGTCATTTTTCAATTTTCAGAATATGATATCTAGATGAAGAATTCCTTACTTAAAAGCATAAATAATGGCTTCGGCTATTTGATTCTTAAATATGCAATCCCTTACAATTATAATAATTGTACAAGTAGCAGCATTAAGCCAACTACCGAGTCGAAGGAGGCTGCGATATCTGATAGCTCGTGATCTTAATAAAATCACACATTTGTAGCCGATGATTTCTGTACGTCCATCATTAGACTCTGCCTTAAAATATGAGTGAAGAATAACCCTGGGCACGGGACGAATCCTGGATAGCTCAGTGGTTAGAGCATTGGAATACTAAGCCAAAATTCCCGGGTTCGATTCCAATGTCCAGGTGTCATTTTTCAATTTTTAGAATATAATATTAATTTAGTTATTAATGAAATTTTTATATTCTTGTTGTGTGTATTGATGAGTTTAGTACATCTTAACCGTCCCACATTTGGCTATTTTTCACTGAAATGGTACCATATGTTGCTATTTTATTCACTTTATTATGCACACTATAGTACATAGAATCGAATGACACCAAGATTTAGATTTTTTTTTTACAATTTTACTATATATTATATTTAAATAAAACTCAACACATCATTCAAATCACTTTCAAAATGTGAATAATAATGTGAATAATGATGATGACATAAGACTTTCCTTGGATTCTGCGCACTGTATGGAAGACGTCATCCCATGATGCTTTGTTTTACACTCGCAATCTTTCGCAGTTAGCACTAAAATGGCTATGAAGTCATCGTATGATATGTATCAATGTTTTATTACATTGAATGGTTTATTTTATCTATAACTATACATTTAATTTATTTACACATGAAAGGTTAGGTTAAGGTGAGTTGATTGTCATAATAATGAAATGTTAGGTTAAGCTCTGTTGGATTTAGTGTCAGAGTAATTATTATAGACTAGTTGTGTTATTTCCATGACATCATCGATATTGTTTTACTTCGTCTATAATTTGATCACTATGGATACTTATGATCACCTAGAACTAGTTAAATCGTTTAAAGTTAAATTTACTACGAAGTAAAATTAATTAATTGTAGTCGTCATTGATGGTTTTTACGCCTTTGTCAAGAAGGTAAAAATTATGTTTGGGACATAAGTGTAATGTCTCAAAATAGTTCTAGAATGGCCAAAAGATATCCGTCGCTTAGTTAAGTGGAACATTTTATTATTTAATTCAAAAGTTTTTTTTTTCAATTCGATTCCAGGTATTTTAATGTTTGGAATAATGTACAGCTGATAACAATATTTTTAATCTTTAAGAACGATTAAGACGTACTAGACCCGTATTGATGATATAAAATAATTTATTTAATATATTATTACAAAGAAAATGTATCAACTATCCAGGTAGACCTGGCGGTCTAGGGGTAAGGTGTCGGACTTCTGTGCTGGGGGTTCGGGGTTCAATCCTCGGTCCCAGCACAGATTTATCTGATTGCCAAACCCTTCCTTCACCTCTGACAAGACGTGTATTAATCACAACTTGTGAATGTGTGGAATGCCAGGCCTCCACCGTGGTTCGGATCCCACGTTAAACTGTAGGTCCTCCATTTCATCTCAATATCATCCTACCATTACACACTAGCGTGCATACAATCCGAACGGGTAGTAAGACGCGGTGGTGGTGGTGATGATGATAATAATAAACTATCCCACCCTCTTTGTATCCTATACCCAGTACATTATATAATTACTGTGATGAGTGTTTATTATGAATACAGTTCTGAGCTCTAAGTTTATAGGTATGTGGGAAAAATCGATTACATGTTTTTTACATCTTTCACGAATAATAAGTTACAAAAACATTAAGCATTCTGTGACCATAAATGGAGTGGAATCATCCCTACAGGCCATTAAAAATCTAAGCCTTCTCCTGAGGTATTTAAATTTAATGCAGAATGATTTATTAAGTTGTAATAGCTCATACTTTTATAGGTGTTTAAATCGAGATGTGGTATATTACCAAGACAATCACGTATGAAATTACATTTCGAATGCCTTGGTCCAGTGAGTTGGTGCGTCTGAGCACGTGAAAGCCAAATTGCTGTCAATGTCTTATTTTAAAAACTATTAACATTAAAACAATAATTACTTACTCTTGCTCCTTCTTTCAACATTTGGGCAACGCCGGGAGCCTTAGGAACGTGTAGAGCCATGTTTATTTTAATGTAAGAGTTAAATTTTTAAAATAATTTTTTACTACAAACCCACAACCAGAGATAGCTGCTAAGAGCCTTAGACAATCATAAATCACAATTTTGATCTACAAAGTTCTAAGCAAAAGGTGGTCAATAGAAAAACAACCGTCCTCAATTTTTAGCTTTCATGTGAACTTATAGATAGCATTAAAGTAGATCTTATTCCAGTTAGTTTATTTATAATTCGCTAGATAACACTACTGCTACCATCGATCTTGAGGTTAATCGACGTTTTACACATTATTATAAATTATCTGCCACTCCAATATGCATTTTACTCACAAGAGTTTTGTCTTTACTCTATAGTATCAACAAGGTAACTTACATTTATTCTATAACATTAGGAACTTTAAAGTTAATTTCCACACTTACAAGGTACGGGCACTATCTCTGTTTTGTGGTGGTTCTAGCCAGTCCACCTCATTACAACATATATCTTTCTGGTTCTATCTAATGTTTTATATCTCTAACTGCTAATATACCTGTGCCTAAACTATGGGTGTCCGTTCCTCCAGACAAAAAATATTTATTCTCTTTATTTTAGCCTACAATCTCCTGACCATCAAACTTTTTGTATAAAGACAATATCTAATCTAAACTTACTTACTTCATTAATAATTTATTGTAGTTTGTAGTAACACACTTCAGTGGCCGCATGATCTACCGCACCACTCTCGCAGTAGACTAGACTGTTTAAGACGGGAAGATTGAGATTCAAATCTCGGGTGGATGTAATGAGGGGTTTTTCAACAGGATTTCCCCCTCTCCCTCCAAAAAAATTCGGGTACACTTCCTATTTATTTAACCTCTCTAATCCTTAAAACCATTATCGTAATAGGTAAATAACCCGAACGGTGAGTAGGACACTACTAAAATAATATAAAGTATTGTAGTACCCTTGGCCTACATAAGCTTCTAGCATTACACGTCTCAAGTCTAATCTCTTTACTGGCTTTACTACCCCATGACTCCCCCGGAGTAGTCTACCTGAAGATCCAAATGAGCGATTATTTTATCTCCGGAATCTCTTACCCCAGAAACAGACATGGAACATGTTTATGCTTCTTGATGCTATATTTTTCCGACTATAACTGCTGAGACCACCACCATGCCCCAAGCTGGAGGACCACTTCAGCAGCAGTCCGTGACTGCTTATTCAATATAATCGCAGCTTCCTTTCAATCAACATGGCTACAAACTTTAAATTTCATTGTTGAAAATAATATATAAATATATATAAGTGGTATGAATTTCTAATCAAAAGTAATCCCATTAGAATAATAATATTGACTAGAATACAAAGATGTATTTTAAAAATAAATATAAAGTAGGTGACCAATTTATTTCAACAAACGATTAATGAAACCCAGTCACAATTTTAAGTAATTGGTTTTCTATTAGTTCTGATTAGCTTAAATTCTAACCAAGGTTTATTTTAACAAATTCATAAGCTCATTTTGAATTTAATTAATGAGTAATTACTGTGAAACAATGAGCATGGAACGATTCTAAATGATTTAGCCACAATTAATTTTTGAGTTCCTAATGTCATAGATTTTGGTTCTAAAAATATTAACTGAAACATTACGCTACCTTAAAGATAGTAAAATGTTTTAGTAATCAGATGGTAGCTATCTCATAAATCCTAATTAATAATATGTATAGAATCCCACAAATATAGCAATGGGCTAATTAAATAACTAGATAAAGCGATATATGATATTATGAGTCATAGACTTTCATTTGATTCATTAAATATCTATCATCAAAATAAACATCAATAATACATCATTAATACAGGACCCCCTCGATTCGGTGGTACATAATTAATTATACGTGATCACTACTTTACACTGATTGAGTTTACAATAGAATTATCTCTATAGTTGACTCTTGAAAAATATAATTTTATATGCAACCTTTTGGCATTCATGACAAACTAAACGAAACCCATTTGTAGCACAGATCACATTACTCTAGAACAGTCTATAGTCCAGAATGTTTGCTTTAGCATTCTACAATAACAGAGTCAACGCTTTAGCTGACAATTTTTGTGTTTTACTTCGCAGTTCGCAATCGTCCTAATATTGTGTTGTGAAAATATAACTTCAAGTTGTTCTCATTTACTGTTTCACAAAACTGCATCGAAATATATAATCGCTGGCAAATTTCGCATCACTGCTCGATAGGAAGAACTCCTAATAATTGTGGCCAATTTTGTGGCCCATTTGTTCCTGTGAGAAAAGTTCCAACCACACCCTTAAAATAGGCCTGTCGGACACTGCTGTTATGGACATGATGATTTCTAATTTACAGCAACAACGTCTAGTGACTGAGCAGTTGAGGAGAGAGGCTGCAATCAAACGTATAAATGTGTCTCAAGCAGTTCTAGATATAATGAAATTCATCTCAGAGCATGAACAAGAAGATTGTCTGTTGGTCGGCTTCAGCTCTCAGAAAGCTAATCCTTTCAGGGAAAAAAGCAGTTGTACTCTTTTGTAATGGTCGCTCTTTTAACGGAGAAAACATGAGTGGATGTATTTTTGTGTAATTTTTGTAATTGTGTTTTTAAAAGGACTTTTAATGAAGGTCTTTAAGCAAGCTAGATATATTTGTTTTGTTAGAATTGATATGCAACTTATTCAACTTGGCATTTCTCTCCAAACCATTGTAAATAGGTATTCCATATGAATATGTTTACTCAAAAATTGACATGGGAAACGCTTACTAAATAAACTTGTAAAATGAAATTCAACAATTTTTCCCTTTGCTATAAAAGTAGACCATTCATTTTACAAATTTTACAGTCAATTTAGCTCTACACTCTACCTGTTTTTACCAAAAAGTTTTATAGGCCTATTTGAAGACACTTTAGTCAAATTGAGAATCATTTTAATGATTTTACAAAATGAGGGTTATGTGGATTTTTTTTCAAAATTTTAACAATAATTTAAGATATAGGATTGCTGCAGTGCTTTGAACTTAAAAATTTTACCCGCAAGGCTGGGTTTGATTCCTCGTCTTTTTTTTTCCCCCAATATTTTCTAGATAAACGCTGATAAATTTCTGTAAGCAACAGACAGGTTTAACAAACAGATGTTGATCACCGAAACTTCACTTATTTATCAATAATTAACAATCAAACACAGTTAAAATTTGTAGGTTAAGAGCCTACAAGGTTGAGTATGGAAGTTACACGAAATAATATGTCGGGTTTACAAGATATAAACTAGTAGAAAGTTTGGTTGACCATCTATTTCTCATCAGCTAGTTGCACCTTTTGAATGGGCGGATGAAAATTAATGGATCGTAATCCTCCACAAGTGTTGTTAAAAATGGAAATAGGCCTCTCTAGATATTTTTTTAACATACTTAATTGAAACCTTGGAATACATTTGGAGTAAACTTCATGAAGTAGTACATATATTTAAAACTAAAAAACAACTTTAGATTCAAATTCTCTGATAAATTTTGAGGGTTTCTTTGCATGGTGTACCACTACAGTAACTTAAGTTTCAAATTGTAAATTTGGTGTTGTGTGTGTGCTTTTGTTTTATTGTTAGTTGTGTAATGTAAACACACAAGCTCTGGATTATTCATCTGATAATCAACTTATAAATAATTAAAACTCGCACGTCCATATTTACAAGATATCATAAAAATGTGCAATTAATATATTTCAGATTATTTTTAATATAAGACAGTAAAAATAGTGGTATATTGTTTTAAAGATAAATTTTTATAGCAAATTCATTTAAAAAAAACTTTATTCTGGATTATATTGTAAATTGACACTTATTTTGATTCTTGCAGAAACGATTTATTCTACACTTCAATTTAATTGTACAATAAGTACATTTTAATTCTATGTAAGAAATAACTAATATTTTGGTTTAAATTTATGTAGAAATGTTTCCATTTTGAGAAACTTAATGTGAAATTTGAAAAATTACTGGAAGTTATGAAAAACATGATTACAATAGACTAAATGCACAAAAGGGAAGTTTGTCATTTATTAATTTAACTAGTCATAAGTTAGTATACAAGTAGTAATAAAATATAATTTGTTTCACTGATTGTAATTAATATTCCTAATCCTTTGTAATTTGCTTTCAAGGGCATTGGTACCAGTGATAAATATTTAATTTCTTTGTTTTCGGGTACAAAATATGAGAAAATGTTAAGTTTTTAATCTTGATTTGTCCAATCAGCAGGAATCACAGTATAAAAAAAACTTTCAAAAGGTTCACACTTTAGAAAAATATCAAACTTTGTTTCATCATATTTTTAACACAACTGTTTTAAGTTTTTATACGGTGGAACTAACATTGCTTAAAATATGGCAAAATTTAAAAAGTGAAAATACTAACTTTGTTTCATAGTTGTTGTTAAAAAATAAAATTGCATGTCATAACCTAAAAATGGCACAATTTGTGTTAACTTTTTATTTTAACAGATTCACCCAAACATTGAATTTGATGTAATGATATATGTAACAAGATGAAATTTTGTATAATGTACTTTTTAGTTTGAAAATAAAGAGTGCTGTAAAATAATTATTTTGTAACAAACTTTGTAATGTCCTGCATGTATACACTACAATCCAATTTCTGTAGTAAGAACCTTCTGACAAAACAGTTACTAGATCTACTTTAATTTATTCATACCTCAAGTCATGTGACCTACAACTGTTGAGGTGTATATATAAAATAATATAATATCAACGTTGACTGTGACAAAATATATTTTATTAAAGGCCCTTGCTATGAAAATTTGAGGATATAAAATCCACTGAATTTAATTAATATGCAAATTTGGACACAATTGATATTTCCTAAGGTTTCTAAAACTCTTAATTTCATATATTTTCCAAAACTGAAATGTTGGTTAAAGCTTAATTACCAAGACTGGCCAAGCTCTGTTGGTGGTTCTAAATAGTCTAAATGTTAGGCTTGTTTAGTTTTGGGAATGGCCAATGGTGTGGTGAGGGTTTGAATTTCACACACTTGTAGCGAGGGACATTTATCCTCAATGGTTTGCCACTCACCTCCCCCACTAATGTTGGTACATTTCCGGTACATAATCTTTATAGCACAATTAAAATGCAAATGACAGATACAAAGGTGTTGTGGAGAAATGTGAATGAAAACTCTTACTTTGGCGGGGCGGAGTTAAAATGGGCTAAAAATGTGCTCATGTAATACTTGGAACACCCCCTCTTACTCCAGACACTTTTAATTAGTTTATTATAAGATAACTAGCTTATGCTCGTGGCTTGGCTCCCATTTAAATTGGAATTGTTTTTCTCCAGTGAATCCTCTTGCCAAATACACTATTTCAGATACATTTGAGGTGAAGGAAATGGTCTGTATATCAATGACTACATATATAGTAACGTACCCGATAACAGGTTACAACATACAGCAAAGATACAGTAGGTAATATCAGAATGCCGTGATAAAGTTTTATAAAATACAGACCTATGACTGGCGTATTTTACAAATGTGAAATGTAGAAGTATCTCTCACTGGAGGCACTGTTGCAATGAATTATTAAAGATGGAATGCATTATTTACAATAAGACTTTGATTCCATTCCATTATTAATTCTTTTATTTTAACTACAGTATTAACTGTACACTGTATGCTTGTGTGTGTAAATCATTTAGCTAAAATGACTGACAAACAAATTAAATAACCTACAAGCGTATAACCCGAACAGGCAGTAAGGCAGTGCTAAATAAATAAATAAAAAAAAATCACAAAATAAACTTGTGCTGTTGGCGTGGTACCAAGAAATAAAACTAAATCTAATTTACACTTAACATTAAAAAATTACTGAAAATTTAGTGCCTTCGAATCTTTAGCCGATTTTCAAAAACTTTATTGTCTTCACGTTTGCTAGTATCCAAAATTGTTTGTTGCCAAGGAAACTTACAAATAAAATCTATACATTAAAAGTTTGTATATTTGAATTATTCCCAATTTAAAATGCAAATGTAAGCATACTAAAATCTGGTAACGCAGTGATCCTTTAAAAACATCATTTTTTGTGCTCCGGAAATTTTGGTCTGATTATTTTTGAGTTCAAATATATAGTTTTATTGGTTATTAGTTTTCCCTTTGTCAAAAGGAGAGAGGAAACAGATTTTTATTTGGTCTGGGGTTGGAGTCGGATAATTGTTTTATTATTTTAAAACATGTTACCAAAATAAAACCTCCATATTGATTGTAGACCTTGTATTAAAAGCACACAAAGATATGATTTTTCAACATGGCTTAGCTCAACCTTATAGACGTCTTCTGGAAACAAACAAGAACTGAACATTAAAGTACTACTTTGTTTTAAGTATATTATTATACAATCACCCTTCTTTCCAGATATTTTAAATTCATAATTATTATTGACAATATGTAACTGTGCAAAAGTAATATCTTACTTAAAAAGTATTAAATTCATCAATTTTTTTTCTCTCATTACAAATCCCCCCCCCGGACATTTATTTTCCCAGCCAACACGTTTTGCGTGGCTTTCAAATGTCCCGGGTTGGGTGGTGCTTTCTTCAAAAGTCCCAACATTTCACAACCCTCAGCTGGGAACGTACTCCGACCAGCCAAGACAAACACTCTCCAGACATTCCGATATGCTAAACCTAAATGAAGAAACCAGCACACAATCACAATGAATGGACCAAAAAAACTATTATCTTTTTAATGATTTTATTTACCATACACATAATTTCCTATTACATGTGCTTCTAAATTTGTAGGAAAATATTTCAGACTCAAAAAACTACATCGAGTTAAGTCAACGAAAACAATCATTACATAACATAATAATATATTTGCTTCATGAGAACAAAGTGAAAATAAAAAAACCCAGCATCAGTCACTAAAACAATTTAGTAAAGGAAAAAGTCTCTAATTCGTTTCAGATCGAGAACATTTCAAAATGTTCCAATTGGGTGTGCGTTCACCAATAGCACTGTTTGCAGTTTCTGTGATTTGTTCTACTCAGTTATATGTTATTGCTAGTTAATTTCAACATAATAATAATAATAATAATAATAATAATAATAATAATAATAATAATAATAATAATAATAGTTTTTTGACAAAAACCTTCTTGCACTCGTGTTAAAATTATTTCATTTACTAATAACATTTAGACAAATTTTTATTCAAACAATAACTTTACAAACTCAATTTTTAATGATGAGCAAATTTAAGTAAAGAACACAATAGGAACATTGATTGTATAATCAGTGGAGGGACAGGAAACGGGCGACAAGAGCAAAGTAATTCCTTTAAGACGTTTATTATTTTATCATCTAATTACCAAACTTTTAGGTAGCTTTCCCTTACTTACCACCCCCCACCCCCCTTTTCCAACTAGAAATTATTGATAATGGGGTAACCCCAAAACTCCATTATTGGAAATAACCACATTAAATCAATAAACAAGAATGTTTATTGCGGGTGTTAAATTGAAACCGATAAGTCACAATTAATTTTTTCTCTCTCTTATTACTGGGTTTTAACATTATTTTTCCAGAAGTAACATTTGGAGCCGTTAAGAAAACTTTTAATTCGTTACCAAGAGATAAGTAAAAGTTCTATTACCCTCCAGATTAAATCAAACAATAACTTTCTATTATATTTTTTTAAATAAAAAAAATACCATAAAGTTATCCAACTTTTACACAACTTACAAAATAAACTTTCTCAACTATCCTTACAAAATGGGAATATGAATGAATGGAGACAATATTCCTACAACATTCTAGAGTATGTTCTGTACTGAGCTTAAGACTTACAGATGGGAAGGTTGGCTACTACACAAAGTTTGTAGCACTCACCCTAAGCCAATCTCTTTTAACAAACATGCTACGCGTGCTACTTTAGGATCTACTTCCGCATTGGCCTACCTAAGTGTACTACCTGCAGTGTCTTTTTCTCAAACTATTTATCATATTTATATATTATATTCATTGCTTCAACTTTGTAATAATAAAAGTACATAGCAAATGATCCCATTATTACTATTTTTTAAACAAACCAAATTTTATTATCACACCAAATGAGTTTGCTCTCAATATTAATTAGATCTGTGCAGCATCCAATCCACTCGTGTACATATTACCACCATTACAACAAATACATATTAGGTAGTAGGTACACTTTTCCAGAATTTAGGGCCAAAATGAAAGCTACAAATTTGAACATTTATGAAAATAACCAAACTAAATTACCGGGTTCTTATTAAATAGTCACTTTAAATTGTTTTACAACTTTTGGTTACGGTTACTCTCGTGACTTAAGTACTCCTTATTAACGATGAAAAACTATTAAATTGTGTACATCAACTTAACCTCAGGCTTAGAAATGTTACGTGCGACAATTCGTCTGAAACAATATTGCTCTGTACTTGAACGCACTGTATGAGCCTTCTATTCATGATGCCACAGAAATACTACCAAATAATACCACTCATCATGGCCTCCCTTTTGCTTTCCACTAAGACACCCCCCTCTTAAACCAATGACCAATTCATATTTTTTTTAAACTAGTATCTTCATATTGAATTCATAATGAATTCAAATATTTAGGAACAATTTTAACAAGTGATAACAATATTAGATTGGAAATTTGGAAAAAAACACAGTCGGGAAATGCTTATTATTTTGTCAGTTGTTGGCATCTCGCCTGTTGTAAAGAAATGTAAAATTAAGAATATACAAAGCCGTAATTTTACCGGTTGTTCTTTATGGGTGCAAAACGTGGCCTCTTACCTTAAACAATGAAAAGAAATTTAGAGTGTTCGAAAACAGGGTGCTTAGGAATATATTTGGTTCAAAAAGGGATGAAGACAGTGGGGAGTGGAGGTGGCTACATAATGGTGAGTTGCATACCCTGTACTAATCGCCAGACATTGTTAGGGTGCTAAAATCTCTCAGGTTATGGTGGGCAAGTCATGCAGCGTGAATGGGAGTATCTAGAGCCGCGTTCAAGGTATCGAATGGCAAACTCAATGGGAAAAGACCACTGGGAAGACCTAGACGCAGATGGGAGGCTAATATTTGGATATACCCGAGAGTGATAGCGTGTAATGAGATAGACTGGATAGAATTAGCTCAAGATAGGGATAGGTGGTGCACTTTTATGAGTTCGGTAATGAACTTTTGAGTTTCTAGTGCCATAGAGTATGTTCATATTGTTTAGCTCGAATGATTGGTAAAAATAATGCACAAATATAGGTAAGGACTAGAAATGGGTCGATTCTGCTATTTTGCGAATTAAACTTTTTTTTTCAATGGACCGCCTCTTTTTCATACATTTCTTTAATGGAAGGATATTAAATTATTATTTTTGAACAAATCTGTACTTAATTTAGAAAACAACTCAAATGTAGTGCTCAAGTATACAAGGTTACACCAAACATAAAATGAACCGACTTTAAACGTACACAAAAACAACTTTGAAACAAATTACTGAAATGTATCTAAACATCACATTGAACACCAATAATTATTAATAACAATCAAATATATAATAAATATGTACAGTATTTTATCTTCTGCGACAAAAATAATTTCTTTTCTCTTACACATAAATTATTTGCACTATTAATAAACAAAACATCAATTACCATCATTAATAAACAGCACATACAAAATATGTATTGGTGAAATAAAAGAAAAAATCCACGACAAATTGTAATGTGAAAACGTATGTGTTTACACTAATAACAATAATTGTTTGTTTCAAAACAATGATTTACTAAATAGTAAAATGAATATAAAGCTAAGGTAAAATTTGTACAGTTAATTCTAAGTTGTAAATCACCTGAAGTTTGATGTTTACAACCATGTGAAAACAGAAAAAGAGAGAATGAGGGAAAAAAAAAAATCAAATTTAAACACTTTGAACATTTAGAATCAGGCCTGTTTAGTTGAAAGAAAAAAAAAAGTTTTGGGCCTAAGCACTTTAAAGAGGCAAAGTTCAACCCCTATTTTTTAATTTCATAAGCTAGCCCACTTTTTTGTTTGCAATTTTAAAAACATTTTGAAGACAAACAATTTCAATAAACATAATTGTGGCAATCAAATTATTTTAAAAACCAACGTGGGATATATTTTATAATTTAAAATAATTGCTTGAATATTTCGAAACATTTCCAAGAGCGATGGCTCGGTTTGTTTAGCGCTCTCTCTCTCTCTAGAGAAGTCCAAGATCTCCTCGACTTTGTAAAATACCAGGTTAAGTTGTGTACATTTTCACGTACCTGACCGCATTTATAATTTGAAAGAGTAAATTAATACTAAAATAAGAGATTGCTAGGGATTGGTCCATTAAATCATTAAGGATATATTCTGAGATTTGAGGTCTCAAAAAAAATGAGATTGGAAAGAAGTTTTTTTTTCCAAATTTAAATTTTTTCTTGGCACCACTTTGATGATTACTTGTGGCCTAACCAACGTTATTATAGGATGAACACAACCCAACCCCAGACCAGTAATTTAACTCCTTAATGTGAGCAAAGTCAGAATTAAATAAAAATAAATAGCCCTACCAATTTAAGATTTTCTTATTGGTAAGGAAATTATCTTTAAATGAGATATTAAAAATATTTGTCCCCTTTCTTAACTCTATAGAACAAAACATACCTTCAAATAGGAAGAGCTTTTGTTTATAAGAGATGCATTCATAGTTAAAAAACCAAGTCACTTTATTGTATTATAGTAAACAAATCCTACCAATATAAAAATGAATGTTTTAATTAATTTATTAGAATAGTTAATCAAACTTTCTGCCATGAGTACATAAAATCATAGCTCACACACATTTCTATACTACTTTAGGTGTGACACAATTTAAAGAGAAATAAAACCCCTCTTAAAACATAGAAATCAGTCAAAACTTTATATAATAGTAATTTATCGAACACACAATACAGGTGTTATGAGAAATAAAGATAAAAGACTAATTAGTACAAAGAGAAATACTCAAACTATATTTTACAGGGAAAAAGAAAAGTGACACAAAATTCAAAACTAACAAATATATTATACAGACCAGTACTAATAAAAAGTATCTACCGATACATTAAATATAACTTTAATAAATCAGTTTCAATTAACATTACATACATGTTAAAACAACAAAAACAGAGAATCAATATCATGTGCGGACGTTCTAGCAAACGCTGCGAGCCTGTGCGGACGTTCTAGGAAAGGCTGTGAGCCTCTGCGGACGTTCGATTTTTTAAATATTTGCTTACCAACTCAAATTGACTCCAGATAAATTACTAGGCTGTATTTTTAAGTGTAAAATATAGAAATAACAAAGTCAACACCATTAAAACAATGAGAATTGATCCATTAAAATAAAAGATTAAATTACAGCCAGATGACTTACCTGACATGTCATGATGAAATTGTTGATTACATTTTAGTGGTAGAGTGTTAATTTATTCAAAAGTTGATTCGGTTGAGAGTTGATAAAAAGAGGAACAGGTTTCACAACTAAGAGGATCACAGTTGACACTGCTGCTGCTAGAAAATGGGGTATTGGCTGCCTTTTGGAGAAAATTGATCATTACTGCCCAATATTATGTTTCATTTGATCAGAAATCAGAATGAAACTCTGCATAGGCCTGCAAGGTTGATACTGTACTCGGCCCTGCAAGGTTGATACTGTACACGACCCTGCAAGGTTGATACTGTTCTCGGCCCTGTAAGGTTGATACTGTACTCGTCCCTGCAAGGTTGATACTGTTCTCGTCCCTGCAAGGTTGATACTGTACTCGGCCCTGCAAGGTTGATACTGTACTCGGCCCTGCAAGGTTGATACTGTACTCGTCCCTGCAAGGTTGATACTGTTCTCGGCCCTGCAAGGTTGATACTGTTCTCGGCCCTGCAAGGTTGATACTGTACTCGTCCCTGCAAGGTTGATACTGTACTCGGCCCTGCAAGGTTGATACTGTACTCGGCCCTGCAAGGTTGATACTGTTCTCGGCCTCTCGTCCCTGCAAGGTTGATACTGTTCTTGGCCCTGCAAGGTTGATACTGTACTCGGCCCTGCAAGGTTGATACTGTACTCGGCCCTGCAAGGTTGATACTGTAGAAGCAGAGCAGTCATACACCATCTAAGTGTCCCATAGCTGTTTACTTTCTGTCCTACCAACATAAATAGCGTGGCCCGTCAATACTCAACATTCCATGGACTGGGTTCAACAGAGACGAAATGAAGCCCATTTTTTTCAATCCAAATCTTAAATCTTCTTTCAAATCTAGAATACAAATTTGAATCCTCAAATCTCGAAGGAAAAATATTTGTTAAAGAATTTAAAAAATGCAAATTATGAATCCATATTTTGTTTTTAAAGCTATAATAGTTACAGCATCATTGTTGATCAAACCAGAAACCAGACCATTAATTACCACTTAATGTGAACCAAATCAAAATGGTGGCCTCAATTATACACACCTTGGGAACTTGTTACATTTCTCATGTTTTTGGATCTGAACTGTCTCCACTATTTAAAAAGAAGGGGAAAGTTTTATTTTTATCAATGTTAACAATACCAACAAATTATATTCCACCAAGATCCCCACACTGTTAATATTTCCGAAATTTAGGTTTCGATACAGCAAGGCTTATTTATCTAGTAAACATTTCCTGATAGAAGACATGTGCAATATGTAATACATTTATATATAATCATCTAGTTATAAGTTTTATTCATGTACATATTTTAAAAATCTTTTTATTTATATACATTTTAAGTGAAAAGACAACTCTTCTCTTTATTATGTACATACATTAATTATTATGAAAGTGGAGATAGGAGTAACCAGCATGATTGCTCTAGATACGCTATTTAGCAAATACACGACATAGCTTGCATTTTACTACGAGCTCTTGTGCTCGAAGAGCCATCAACTGCTTTTAAAAATAGATTTATATTGTTAAACTGATTATAACCATGACACGACTTATGTTTGGGTGGACCAGCAAATGTACCAGTGGCAAGCCCGCCCTTAGTAGACATGGGGCTCTAGGCAAACTTCATTCATAGGGGTGGGGGTTACCAGAAAATGGGTAAATATATGTGTTTTCTTTTCATAAATATAAGGGTTAATTTCTCCTGAACCCCTTGGTTAGATTTTCTTTGCCAACAAACATTATCAGTATAAAGCTACAAAGAACAAATGTGCCATGTTTGAATTAAATCTGTTAATGCGTTCAAAAATTATCTTTGGTCATATCAACCACAAACAGACGAATGCAAATATGTGAAGTTAAAACGTAGAACTTGCTTCACTTGTTCAATAAACTAAACCACATGATTTCGTTTTTACACTGACCATATTTGCTAGATTGCCTATAAGAGGACCCTACTATTATACGTGTGAGCAGGCAAACAGTCCCCAACTCAAAGTGGTTTTATCCCCTGTCTCCTACGAAAGTGCGGGGCCCTGTGTGGCTGCACCTTTTACACAACCCTGGCTAAAGGAATACTTATAGCACCACAGATAGAACAAACACACACTTGTGTCAGATTTAATTTCTCTACTGAAAAATATACAAGGGGTAGCTCAGAGGATAATGTATACCTAATTTCCTTTTTTAATCGTAATAGACAAATTAATGAAGGTTTTCAAAATAAAACACACTTAAGAGAACAAAGCTTTATCATGGCCCAAAATTTTAGTCAAATTAAGTCTACTTTGACCTTTGTTGAAACAAAACTAGCAGGATATTTGAAATGAGATTGTGACAAGACAAAAATTGTTAAAAGTTGTAGCACAAAAATATTATTTTTTATTTTTTCCAGTCAAAAGACATTCCGCTCAAATACATGCTGTTTGCCTGCAAAGTTGTCGACACATCATAATGGTTACTAATCATCCACAGTCATCCATCAATAACCATGGTCTGTCCCCCACACATCCATGTTATCAAAAATACGCTAAAAAGTTCAAAGAGACAATACAATACTAACACCAACTCTAGAAGAACAAAAATAAATAATTAGAAATCAGTTCCAAAAAATGAATTATTATTAATTTATTACTAGGGGAGTGCAAAGCAAAACCAAATCAAAGTTAAAATATTTTAAGTAAATTATATATTGTGTATATGTGAATATCTTTATTCTTAAAGACAATAAATATAATTTAATGTGTTTAACATATTTTGGCCTAAGATTATGTATAAGTAATTATTTCAAAATTTGTAATTCAATAACTAATTCCAACAGTATTTGTAATTTACATTAAATTAAAAATAAACAAAAGTGAACATAAAATGTGTATTTTAACCTTCAATATTTTTACTAGCCGAGATTAGTTATTGAAGCAGCAATTTTTTCTAAAGCCAAGTCAAAGACAAATGTTAAACCTGATTTTAATAGGAAGCCCCACGTTCAACCACTATAAAATGAAGGTTACTAAAATTTGGATGAAAGAAATGTCTTATTTGGATGATTAATTAACAAGTTATCAACATCTTCCAATACTACTTCTCTATAGATTACTGTATAATTTCTCTTTATGTTATTAACTAAACAAGCTAAGATTTTAAATAAATGGTAATTGTTTCCCCCGCAGACCCGTCTTGGTGGCATAGTTAGCTAACACACTAGTCGTGTTGAGCTAGACCACTAAGCACAGGGAGATCAAGGTTCAAATCTCGGTCGGGTGAAATGGTTTTCCACTCTCCCTCCACTCAAATGCGGGCTCACTTCCTCTAAATTCAACCTTCCCAATTCCTAATCCATTAGCGTAATTAGTACTTAAGCGTATAACCCAAACGGGTAGTAAGACGCGGTGCTAAATTAACTGTTTTCCCCGCCATTATGGAAAAATGAGTCTCCAGTTTTCAAGGGCTTCCTTTGAAAATCAAACTGTATATTTAAAGAGAAGTTGAAGTTTTCAAATATCACACCCCCCTCGTTTGTATAAATGATAACAACATTTGAATACTCTAAAGATTCTGTTGGGTTATTTTGCCTCTATAAACTGTTAGCGTACGACGTGAGGCGCTCAGCCTGCATGTCGTCTGTCCCAACATGTGTCTCCAAGTCCCGAAAACTTCTGCCTTCCTCCTAGAGCAGGTGAGTGTGTCATATCACATTGAGAGCAACCCCTCCCACCCCCTTGACGAGAGAGGAAGGAAGTTACTTGTTGCGTCATGACGGCAGGTGCTTCAGAGCGTCTATCCTGGAGACAAGATTGCAGATCTTGAGGGCTGGTCCCAGTTTCAAACCCATGTACTTCATCATCATCTCTGACGTGAGTAGCAAGAGAGCCTTGCCGTCTATCTCCTAAAACAAGCATAACCCTCGCTACAAATACTCAATAAAACACGCCAGCTTTGTACGACTGTCTAGGAGTTGACCTTGAGATAGTTATACATATTCGTCTCTCACTTACATGTTTCCTGAAGAGATCAGCATGCACGCCCAAGGTAGGGTCCACAGAGTAGATGTGGTGGATCACATCGTCAATGGACCACTCATTGGCATCTGTTGACACCTTGGCATTGCCAGAGTTCTCAGAATGAGGCGTGGTTGAGGTTGCTGCTTCAAGCTCTGCTGTAGTGCAACCACAAGCTCAGTGTCAGTTTAAGGTGGACAACTAAATAAGTTTTTCAGTCTCATGAGTGAACAAAAGCATTCATAAATGAAAGATAAACCAAGGATTTACACTATAGGGTCAGGGATGGTGAAACATATCTGACCAGTGTGCCATAGCATTTTAAGTCTATCTAGGTTTGAAACAGCTTAAATATTATTTAGGTTTAAAACCCCTTAAAGGTTATCTAGGTTTGAAACCCCTTAAATATTCTCATGTTATTAAACCCCCTGAATGTTCTCTAGGTTTGAAACGCCTTAAATGTTTAAAGGTCTAAAACCCCCAGTTTTAAACCCCTTGAAACTCCTCTTTGTTTAAAGCCCCTTTATATGTTATCTGGAATTGATATCCCTTAAAGGTTCTTTGTTTAACACGCCTGTAATCTCTATTTGTTTGGTTGCTCATAAATAGTTGACCTTGGCAAGCTACTTCCTCCCCCCCTATTTCTATGCCCCAAAGGATGGTAGTGTATCTCTGTCCTTCCCTAAATCTTTCAAGCGCTCTCTCTCTTGCTGAACCTAACAAATAACTGTTGATAGAGAGCACAATGACTCACGAGCTTACCAACTTGTTTGTCTCACCACAGGCAGTAAAATACCCCCTCCTTATTTCCCGCCCAAACCCTTGCAAAAAGGGTCTTTCCTGCCCCTCTGGAATGGATAAATTCCTGACATTTTTCCGAGGGTTCGGGCGTTCGGGATCCCGCCCACCCCTATTAAATCCTGATTGTTTAATAAAGTGTAACAGCAAAAGGACTAACAATGGATACATTGAAAAATGATCTAATTCTGAATAATGTCATTTAGTTTTAGAGGCCAAAAAAGAGGGGAGGAGCTGCTAGCAAAGTGTGCAAATGAGAGAAGAAGAATGGTGGAAAGAGAGATGATGAGCCAGTCACAGGGTAGAAACAGTTGATTGTTACTATTATTATTAGAAGCCAGAACTATTTGAGAAATCAGAATTGAAGTGTCAAAAATTGTTATACCAAGATCAATTCTCGATTCTAATATTAAAGTAAGGTTTGTCATGAACATGCACGCATTGTTAACACACTGAAAGCATGGACTCAGAATACCTGGTACACTTCTACGAGGCTGCTGGGGTGATGAGGGCCCCGTTGGGGCCATGGCCGCGTTGGTAGGACTGGAGCGCACCTGGGAGCTAGAATCAGAACTGCCAGAGGACCATCGACGCTTTCTACTGGGTTCACCCACAGCCAACGGCGCATCTGCGGCTGTAACCAAGAGTAGTCGAGAATTAGAGTTTGAGTCAAGTATTTGTAGTCTTCCAAACTCAAATTTAAATACCTATAAAAAATACTCTAGAAATTCGAGAACTCAGAATTTCCCTATTTTATGTGGGTGGTAGCCAGATCTTGTCAACCAATAAACAAACCTCTCTTAGAGGGTGTTACAGGAGTGTCCTCCTGGTAGCAAGTGGGGCACCTCGTGTAGAGACGCTGATGGCTGTAGAGGCGAGGGCAGCAGCCCATCTCGTCAAATAGTATCTCGAAGAAGTCCCACATGTTGGTCTCGTTCTCAAAAGGCGGGAGTCTAATGTTTACCACCTTGTTCTCGTACGAGGCTGGACAACATCAATACAGAGTTAGAAGTAGGAATGAATGTCAAACTCACCATCTGCAATTCTTACTGGTATACAAATAATCAACAATAAAAACAATCGAGACAAAATTTAAGAATAGAAATTGAGAAAAACTGGAATTGTGTCAGTCTTTTGGTTTAACATTTATTTACCCTTTTATTTAATGTTTTAAAGAAGAAGTTTAGTTGTCTTTCTTATTTTTTTTTCTATTTATTTTATGTCTTTGACCAGGATTCAAAACCAGAGAGGTTTCAAGGGAGGAGATTGACTTGGCCACAGTAAAGAAATTTTTAAATTTTTACTGAGCTAATTGGGTGCAAATTATTATTTGTTTCAGCCATTTTGTTTTTTCTTTATTATTTTCTACATTTGTAATTTCAATATTTTTTCATGCAGCCAACCACAGAATATAAAATATGCTTTATACCCGTGCAACTTTCCACCTCCCTGCCAGTGTTGACCTGTTATTCACCTGTGATGTGCACCTTCCCACCTCCCTGCCAGTGTTGACCTGTTATTCACCTGTAATGTACACCTCCCTGCCAGTGTTGTGACCTGTGATGTACACTTCCCTGCCAGTGTTGACCTGTTATTCACCTGTAATGTACACCTTGTGCACCTTCCCACCTCCCTGCCAGTGTTGTGACCTGTGATGTACACTTCCCTGCCAGTGTTGACCTGTTATTCACCTGTGATGTGCACCTTTCCACCTCCCTGCCATTGTTGACTTGTTATTCACCTGTGATGTGCACCTTCACACCTCCCTGCCAGTGTTGTGACCTGTTATTCACCTGTGATGTGCACCTTCACACCTCCCTGCCAGTGTTGTGACTTGTTATTCACCTGTGATGTGCACCTTCACACCTCCCTGCCAGTGTTGTGACTTGTTATTCACCTGTGATGTGCACCTTTCCACCTCCCTGCCAGTGTTGACCTGTTATTCACCTGTAATGTACACCTTCCTGCCGTGTGTTGACCTGTTATTCACCTATGATGTGCACCTTCCCACCTCCCTGCCAGTGTTGTGACCTGTTATTCACCTGTGATGTACACCTTGCCGTCCCCCTGTCGCAACATCCCAAAGATGTGTCTCTGGTTTGTGGCTGCGTTCACCAAGGACTGCACTGACTCTTTCACAATCCAGTTAAGACTCTCAGACTGGAACTGCGGGGGAAGCTTCTTTACCTTCCTGGGGTCTAAGTATGGCCCACACTGGCAACTCTGGTTCACGTGAATCGTCACTGGAAAAAATTCTGGATTCGACAATCACGAAGCTTTGCCAATAAAAATATTGAAAGCAAAAATACTCAATTTATGATCAATTAATCCCATTCTGAGCTGTTGTATACATTACAAATTAATATTAATATGGAAAAAAACTGAAGTAGGCAATTGATTAGTTATTATATTAAAACATAATACAAGCAATTGTGCAATAAAATGATTCTAGGTAGTTTTAGTGGATGAAGTTATATATAAATAATGATAATATAATACTTTTTCAATAGTAAAACAACTAACAAAAATTATTCGAACTCCGATTCAGCTTTGAAAATATTTGTTACAGTCGATTCGAGTTGAAAAAGTGGACTTCGCACACCCCCATTACGTAGGGTATTTAATGTGCAATATCTGAACCAAATGGTTTTTTAAATGCTACCACCTTTTTCAGGTTATACACATGTGTGCTAATTAGGCTAATGAGTTAGGGATGATTAAGCTTTAATTTTTGAGGCGGTGTACCAGCATTTGCATGGAGGTAGAATGGAAAAACCCCTAGGAAAAATAAACCTTGGTACATCCTACTGCAATTAGAACTTTGATCTCCCTGTCATCAGTAGTTTAATCTATTTGGAGAGTGACGCCTTTGACCATGCGGCCACCGAAGCAGGTTTCTTACATAAAAAACCAACTGATTGTGTCAATTAGCTAAGCATCCAGTCCCCAGAACACTAATTCCATTATTTTTAAAGGGCGAGTTTTAATTTCACCAAAATAAATTAATGTTTCAAACCTAGTGGTTACCGAGCCCAAGACCCTGGGTTCACTTGTATCTACATAGATTTAACTAACATCTGTGTGTAGGAGGACATTTTTCATGAAATTTTATTTGTTAAAAAATCACAGGGAATCAAACTTGGGACCTTTATGCTCTACCAGTGAGCTGAGGTTTCACCTGAGGGTGTGTCTTCCTGCGTGCTCGTCACGTCATGCACTGCGATGGTCGTTGTGTCAACTTGGTCCCCTCGGGACTCGGCCCCTGTCTCCGGCTCGTTGAGAAGAGGGGAGGCCGTGGCAGGGCCTCGCGGGGAGGGAGTCGCTGTCGTCAGGGTAGGAGGTGTCTCCGGGGAGGGGGGTATCGGAGGACTGGCCACACTGCTGCCAACCACCGGGGTCTGTTGTTGAGACTGAGCCGGCAGCGGGCGTGGTAACGGAGGCAGTTGTTTTGTTTCAGCGGTGGTGGTATTTGCCATGGGTGGTGGAATGTTGCACACCCTGGTCTTGTAACGACTCGATCCATGAGCAGCTGAAAATAAAACTCCAATGTATTATATTTTGTTTACCTTCACAAAATAAAACAGGCAGAAGCTAAGTCCTTATGACAGTGTTTAGTCAGGAAGTGATGACATGTAAAATGAGATTCCTTAATGCAGTAATTCTTCAGGGTAAAAATATTCGAGAACATTTATTTCACAATTTAAAGAGCTCGATTCTTAGCATTCTAACACCAGGAAATTTTATATTTGGAAGAAGGCACAAGAAAGATGGATAGAAACAAACAAAGTATGTCTGTTACAATGGAAAGAAGAACACAGTTCACACTTAACACTGCTGTCACTGGACAAAGAGGTAATAACTCGTCAGGCGGGAGTGCGAAATGAGCAACTTAACTTCCTAAAATAGGAAACAAAAAAACAAACAAAAAAGGTAGAAAAATATAATTGCTAAAGAATAATAGGACCCTTAAATAGGAACCTGTAAAAAGAACAGAGAAAAAAGTTCTGGAATCCAAGTAAAACATCAATATTCATAACTGGATAGTTATTAGTTTTTTTTATAGTTTCACTTTACCAGACAACATGAGATTGTTTTTTCTTTCTTTACTATTTACATCTTTTAGGTTTTTTTCCAACCAAATAAGTTTCAGTAGAGTACATGGTAAATAAATAGCATATATTTAATGCAAGGTTTTATGCACGGGAAAAGATTTGTAAATGTGACGGAATAGTGAAGTAATAAAAATATGTATTGTGACATCGGTGTGTAATCTGAGGTACTCACTTTTCTGTCCCGGGGGTTGCATAGGGTGCTTGCTCTTGCAACACCACCCCACTGGAAATATGTCCCGGGAGTCATATCGACACCAGTAATCAAAGGCTCCCCTCCATCCGTCAAATGTCACGTGGATCATCTCACCTCGGATTGCTCCTTTAAAGCACAATAAAGTGGTCACAAAAATGACATTTCCGAGAATCTACGAGTGAGCTCATGTTATTCTAGGGAAATATACGAGCTCGCTTAACTAGGCTGCCTTATGAAGAGCTTGTTGACATTTTAAACACAACTTTCAGAGACCCAACCTTCTTCAGATGGTAAATTGAACAAAAGTTTGGAGGCTTTATGCCAGTGAAAACTTATATTCATAGTCCTGGGCCTCCTAACTTAAATAGCTAGCCAATACAATAGTGAGATACTTTCATTTATTACTAAAACCAGTATGATCTGCAACTATCACTTTTGAAAGATTGTGGCCATATTTTAATAAAGATATAAAAACAATGTCGCAACACTAAAGTAATGTAATTTAACATTGAATGGAGGATAGAACAGAAAGGGCCACACACTTAACTTTGAGACCTACAGTTTTCTGGTAACAAATAAAACAAAACACATAAGTGTGGAATTTTCAAGGTACATCAGTCCCCTTCTTAACATGCAGCAGAAGGGAGCGCAAGTATTTTTACAGTTTTTAGGGAATATAATTTTTTGGGCAAAAATAAATCAAATATTTCTTCAGTAGCAATATAGAATTTAGTTTTCTGCACATGCTTATACCAACAAATCTTGAATATCTGTCAAGCGTGTCCTGGAATTTTGTCAAAACTTTTTAAATAAGGAGAAGAAGTTTTGACAAAATTCCAGGACACCCTTGACAGATATTCAAGATTTGTTGATATCACCGTGTGCAGAAAAATAAACTCTACGTTGCTACTGGAGAAATATTTGATTTATTTTGGCAAAAAAATGTAATTTTATAAAAACTGTAAAATTATTCACGTTCCCTTCTGCCGCATGTTAAGCAGAAGAGAGTAAGACAAAGACTGGACTATGACAGGATGGCTAGTGGTAGGTCACTTCGATACTGCTCAAACTTGTGTCTTTACTCTTGGTAGATGAATATAATGTTATATTTATATTATATTTAATTAGAGAATTATACGTTTTTTATATGTGAACTTTGAGGCCTGCAATTTTCTGGTGAGTAGACCTTGCTTGCCCTTCTATTCCCCCCTTTATAAGAGACAGTAAAATTTATCATCATATTTAAGTCTGAAAGTGAAGGTAAATTACGAGAAGTTATCTGTTTCCAACATTCCATTCTTCCCCATGACTTACATTACCTTATTTACAGCGTATCTACTATTTTAATAAATTGCTAAGTCCCCTAAAGTATTATTATTTGAAGTTGGCTTTTCTTAAATTTTTTCCGACTATTACATTAATCTTATCTTATAAGCCACACCATAATGGAACCAATCAAGGTAAGCTTGCAACCTATCAGGATAGTGAAAGATATATTTGGCTAACATCACAAACACTACACAACATTTCTAATTTTTAAAAAAAGCTACTTTTTAAACAAGATTTCTTGATTGTTTTAACCATGCAAACAATTAAAAATGTTTATTTTATCTAATAAACAATTTTTTATGAGGTCTAAAGTATTTTCACAGCAATAAATGGCAACAGCTTTTAACGAAAACAAGAAAATCCAGTTTAAAAGAAATTGCAAACTATATAATGTCCCATTCCTAGAGATATTGTTCATAAAATCACATCTAGGTGGTTTTTACGTAGAAGCAAACAACTCTACGATGAAAGGAGGACAGAAGGGCAAGGGCGGGTTCATTACATTCGTCCCGTCGACTCGCACTCAAGGCGTACTCAGGCAAACTATGAAAAATACCATATGTAAGCCTCAACTCGCAAATAAAACATGTTACAGTAATTCCCAGGGTCTGTTGCATTTCTTGTTCAACAGAAGAGAGTATTACCTTGACTGATGGCTCGAGGTTGATCACTTTACTTTCTTCTGCTGAATAAGAGACCTCGCTGCTGAACATGACTGTCATATGTTTTGTTGTGTTTTAATTGGAGGCTTTAAGAACTACATTTCCCTGATATACGCCCTCCTCTCAATGTTTGTTAAATACAGCCGTTTGAGAGTCTGTATTTTTTTTGTTCACAAACAAATGTTAATATTTCTATTTCCTCTTGTTTCTCAAGAATCAGATTATAATTTGAAATTTGTAGATGAAAATCTGGATTCAACTCGAATGTTAATACCGCATTTACCTGAATCCAAGACTTCCCCCAGTTTTTCAGTGGTTCCAGATAGATTTTTTTTAAAGTGGTATTTATTTTATCACGAATGAAGAAAATAATTATTATTGCTGACAAAACACCTATATTGACTTAAAAATATAATTAGGGTTGCCGAATTGCCAAGGATTTTTTTTTGTCGCAAATATTGCTTTTGCATAAGAAGGTTAACTTTGAACAAGTTTCATAAAAAACAATGAGAAGCTAATCTTTATTATGACAAAGATTATCGTTAGTGACAATTCGAGTCTCATATATACCCTTTTCCCCATGAATATGAACATTGGACTCGACCGTTAACACGCTAGCTTCTAAAGTGTGACACTTTCACTTACACAATGACACACAGAAAATAAAATAGTATAAAGTAGAGAGATAAAGGAAGAAATCAAAAGACAAATATATAACAAACCTTGCTTTTTTTAAGGAAAATATACACACATTAACATGTTAAAATATCTAACCAGTAAACAGGTTGCTGTGAACTCCCGTAAATGTCAGCCGCCATGACAGCCATGAGTAAAAAAATTAGTGATAACTAAACAAGCATCTTTATTCTTATTTTGAAACCGATGACCTAGGAACATCTAATCAAAGATAATAATTTACTTAATATTATTCAAAAGTTAAGATATTTTGTGGATTTTCACAAATTAAAACTAAAGTTTGGCATCGCTAAAATTGTCTAGTAAGCTCTACGTATGATTGATTGTTTAAAATCGATTCGAGTTTTCTCATCGTGTCTTACTTGACAAGCACTAGCTATATAGGAAAAGTTTTAAGAATTAAATATTTAAAATTTGATAGTTCATTAATTGTTTTTAAATCTATTTTGATTATTGTGAATGGCTGAATTTTTAATATCGTAGTGAAGTTATTGTAAGATTAATAAAAAAACAGCACATCTAAATAAAACTCAACTCAATTATCCCCAAACCATTTGAGTTACCGGTGTTGAATACTAAATAGTAGTATCGAGGAATCAAGTATCGTATCGGGCCACAACTAGGGAGTTATTTTTTAACGATAACCTAAAAAATAGCTTAAACATCCATAAAAATAACCAAATATCATGTGATCTGTGTTATACCTTTAAAATCTGCAAAAAAAGGAAGCCTTGCACCATTGTATTTATATTAAATAAAGATGTAAGATGTTACCTTTTGATGTAGGCCTAGCCAAATCCTTATAGTCTGCAATTTTAAAACGACCCCTAGCTACAAATTTGGAGGAAAACCTTGTCTTAGATTCAGATAAATACGGTAAATCATAATGCCAATTTGTACTCCCATCAAATTTATTTTATTGATAACATTATATTAATTAATCAATTAAAGCCAAACATGTGAATAACTTAGCTTTTTAAAGGATTTAACATGAATCCATTATTTGATTTGACTAAAGAAACTTGCAAATCTCATAATATTTAAAACCTGTAAAAGTATAATTTAGCCTGATACTCCATTTTGATTATCATATTACTATAAAAATTTTAATTTGGAATCAATTCAAAACATTCTTATCATATAATATTCAATTTTGGATTAGATTAAAAGGTATTTAAAAATATTTGATTTGAATCAGATTTAAATGAATCATAAAATATTTAATTTTGATTAATTTCAAAAGATTTTTCATTCTCTAAGTTTTTGATTTGAGACATTTTTATGATGAAATATTCAATTTGCGTTGGTAAGCAAACATTAAGATTTGATTTAAACTCAAAATTCTGGATTCGTTCATGCTTAAGGACTGGTAACACTTTACATAGTTTGTTTTATGCAGGAATTTAGACCAGAGAATTGTTAATATTCAGAAACAAAATAATCCCACAATCTCTCCTGGAACACACGGTGGTATCAGAGCCAAGCAGTGTTTCTAGAAAGTGCCAATAGAGCGCGTATGTGCGCTCAGTGCCCTCGTCAACTGTCTAAACTTAAGGTGAACCTACCCACAGTGGCGACACAGATAAGATGCGGATTCTTCTTATCCACAGCCTCCAGCTTCATGCCGGCCTCAAATAAATTTTGTTTTGGGCCTTTGGGTTCGTCTACGAAAATATCTTCAGGAGCCAGGTGGGCGGTACTTAAGCTCTTCAGCATAAAGGAGGGCCACGAGGAGGCATTCATTCTAAAACCTAAAAGAATGGGACAACTACGATAGTAAAGAGAGAAAGTGCGGGCCGTTGACACATACCAACCGTGGCGGCACAGATAAGCTGTGGATTCTTGCGGTCGACTGCCTCCAGCTTCATGCCCACCTCGAACATGTTGCATTTGGCGACCCTGGGCTGAGGCTTGAACATCCTGGGCAGGGCCATCTCAGCCCCGTTTAGGGTCTTCAACAAAAACTGGGGCCACAACGAAGAATTGCTTCGAAAACCTAGAAGAACCGTCGCTTGCGGTCATTGCGCATGCAGCACTTCCAGAGTGTAAAGAAACCGATACGTCAAAGTGATCAAGGTTTGTGGCGTGTCAAGTTGACAGAATTATAAATTCTAGATCAAATTTACACAAAGGGGTGTGGATAAAGCTTAGACCTCGAGTTGAAAAAATATTGCAAGTTCGAGACAAAGATGAAGTTTTAACAAAACAAACAATGGAAGCTAATATACACATTTATGTTCATTCTATTTTGTTATGTACACAATGTTTATGGTGAAAGCCTAGTGTCTTGTCTTGATATGCTCCACTATGGCTGTACCATAGCAGAAACAAGCACGTTAAGCTCACTAATGTCCAGCGTAAGCAAAGGGTACATTACAAAATAATGTTAATTTGACAAACAACTGTAGTAATTGAATTTCAGGTCGAGATAATCACTTGAATTAGCATCTTAGGTTGAAATATGTTACACATTTTGGCAATAAGACAGCAGTAAAAAATATTTAGTGTTTAAAGTTATATAGTAGGCACAAAATATTACAATAAAAGATAATATTAAAACTCTGTGAATATTGTATATTAGTGGACTGGACACACCCTATTTATTCACAAACGACTATTGTGGTAGGTGAAGCCCACCATCACAAATACAGTTAGTCCTCAACTTACACAATTAGTTTATTCCAAAAGTTTTTGTGCAAGTTGAATGTTGATTAAATACAATGTTAGTATTTTTTAGGTCATGTTGGTTTGCAAGGACAATTATAACCAACCAGGTTCTGCTAGAAACAAACAAAATGTGATTGACACTGTCAGCTGTGCGTCAGCTCATTAGGAACCTGTTTTGTTTATAGAGAGTAGCGTGATGTATGGCGTTGATAGTCGTAAGCCGGGCTGTGAAATCTTAAGTAATTTTGGGGAAGTTGGTAAAAAATGTCCCAACCCAGACTTCAAAATATAATAAAACAATATGTGGTAAATATATAATTTTAGCTTTATACTCTTTTTATTCTTTAGGATCAGTATTTGTAATTATTGTAACTGACAAACTTATCTAAACATAAATTCATAATGTCAAAGAAACTTCCCATAGCAATGTCTGTTTGGAGCATTTTACTGCAGTATATTTGTTATAACTAATTAATATAAACGAGCAATTTCCGAAGGAAACTAATACAATCAGTAGAAAGCTAGAGGAGTATTGAGTCGAAGACTTGGCGTACCGACTCTACAGCCCTGGTTGTAAGTTGAAATACCACAACTGTGTAAATATGCGTAAGTAAAGGACTTTTTGTATATAACAAAATACGTACCCAGGGGTGGCTGAAGCATTCCCCCTTTCTTCTCGCAAGTACCGATGCTGTTGATCTCGGCAGAGTCCACCAGTCTCCAGAAGTCATTCTTGTTGTCGCTGCCGTCCAGTCGCAGTCGTAGCCTTGGGCCCAACACGCCCACGACGGAAGCAATGCATGTAGAGGTCAGGTTCCTCGGGTCCAGGGCCTCCAACTTCATGCCGACTGTGAACTCGTTCTTAGGGGGCTCCTCGCTCTGCGTTCACAGACACTCATTTTATACTTTTTATTAGGAATGGGACTCCTCGCTTTGCGCTCACAAACACTCTTAAAATTCTCAACTATCCTTGAGGATTCAAGAATTCCTTCTCCAAAATCTTGAATTGATTTTAGAGCTCTACAGGGGTGTAGAATATGTCCGAACGTGCAAACAAGGTTCGGGGGAAATTAAAGGAGTCCTGGGGAAATTTGGGGCACGAAAAAGTCCGACAATTTTGTTGAGTTTTTTTAGTACATTCTGGTTCTGATATGAGTTTCCTTTCTATGAAAAACTAAGGTCGATGACTCTCAACACCTGAGACTATCAGTATGTGCCATAGTGAGGCAGTGTCTGTGTAAGCACAAAGAGTTGCAGTGTCTAGGGGCTAAGAAAATGTGTCCGAGTTCTAGATAAGAAGTCAGAGGTTGAGATGAGGGGCAAAGGAAAGATCTAATAATTCAACCTGGCTAATGGCGTGATTGAGTGATGAGTCATCAGTCACCTACCCTACCGCGGGTGTTTGGTAGCTATGGCGGTCAGGCAGTGGAGGGTAGGGAAGGGTGAGCGATGTATAAGCTCGGATATCACGTATTTTATAAACATCCCCAAGAAAAACCTAGAAGTAAGGATCAAGGGAGTATTGCAAGTTTAGTAAAACGTAAATTATGTGATCAGGGAAAACTCTGAGTCGTAAATAGCGATAGTATTTCCCCTAGTGTCGTTGATAGTAATAGACCTGGAAGTAGTGGTGAGTCTACGAAAAGTCTATGAAAATAAGCAATTAAACCAAGGCCTCCCAGAATTACACTCCATTGCCTCTTACTATAAAGATGTAAAATTAAATGTTGGTACCGGTAAGCCTACTGGTATCAATGAACAATTAATAACAATATGTAATGCACACATGGAAATGGAAAGGTTGCCATTTCTGGGAGACAACTAAATTTTTTATAAGGTAGGTACTATAAAAAAAACTATGATTAGAAATATATTTAAATTTGAATTTTCCAAACTATGTAGTAGGTAATAATCCTTATTCCCTTCACCATCTATAAAAAATTCTACATTTTATTTTGAGTGCTATGGTTTTCGGGGATTTTGTTTTGTTTTGATAATGTTATGTTCTGGGGAAATATTAGATCTCTGAACATATTTTGCCCCCCTAGAGCTCTACTACTTGGTCGGTAAAGTGTCGACCTTTGACTCACCTGTTTGAAGCATGTGATGGGAGCTGCAATGCTATTAGTCTCCTTCAGGTAAGAGTCCCAGTCGAACATCTCGTAAATAGGCTTGATGGCCGCAATTGGCAAATCTGCGAGCAAAGCAACAGTGCAATTAGTTAATTAAGAGTTCACCATCAGAATTAACTTTACAATGGTACAATAATTGTTAAAAATATCAATTACTTAAGGTGTCAAACGAGGTTAGTTAAACTAGCAGCGAGTGCAGTATTTGCTGGTGGGTTGTTGTGTTCTGCGAGTATAAGGCGTAATGTTTTGAGAAGCTCGTTGTAGCACTAGCGCTATATCACAGGGTGAGAGGCGAGCTTGTGCCTTTGACTACCACTAGTAAAGTTAATTATGTTTAACTTCACTAGCTGCTAATAACTAGACCCGTGTAACACTAGCTTTAGAAAGAAATAGACCAGTAGACACATTCACTATGAAGAAGAAGAAAAAAAAAATTAGCTAAAATTAAATGCCACTGATTTCTATGTTTCTAAATACTCAAATCTCCTTAGTATTTGAGCCATTTCCCCTTTCGCCCCAAGAATAAGGGTACATAGAGGACTGCTCCAAACGCAGTTCGAGTTCAGGACGAATTGGACACCTACCAGCTTTCTGCTGTATGGCTGTCTCCTTCTTGTGGAACTTTTCGAGGCAGTGGGTGCTGCAGAAGATCTTGACAGGTTCGGTAGGGTGCTCCAAGCGAACAGGGGTGCCCCGGATTACATTGTCACAAAGCTTGCACCCGCCCTGGGACACACACACACACACTCACATCACAACGCTGTGAGAATGGTCACAGTGTTGTTAACAAGGACTTTAGCTCACTCTTGCGCCAGACACTTCTCACCAGCTCATCAAAACCAATGGGTTCTTGACAAATATTAGTAATTGTGTTTAGATTTGTTTCTGTATCCAAAACCTCAGGGTCCTAGCTACACTTTTAACAAAAATTAATGGAAATTGATTTAAAAAAGAGTTTGACTGATGATTAAATTAGCCTAACATGTTAGCTGGAACCCACTTTGGTAGTCGAATGGTCCAAAGCATCCTTCTCGCATTAGGATTTCTGATGACATGGGGATTAACGTTTGAATCCTAGTCAAGTGTATCGAGCGGTTTTTCTTAAAATAAATTCCACTCTCAATCTGGACAAATGCAGGTACACTTACTCTAAATTTAACCTTCATAATCCCTAAAACATTAGCAATAATTAGTACCTATGCATCTAACCTGAACAAGTAGCATGCTAGGTTGTTTATGTATATATTTGAATAATAATAATAATAATAATAATAATAATAATAATAATAATAACAACTTTATAAACACAAGGTAATGAACCAAGGACATCGCAGACTAGATTAGCGCCTCCCTCCAGATATTGTAACACGAGAGACAAGTGATCACCAGGGTCCGCCACTAGGCGCTGTACACAAGGAATAATGTGACGATGCCTCACCTTGCGGTAAGCCTTGCTGAACTCGGACAGGCAGGTCTCGGAACAAAACTCCTTCATGTCTTGAGTGGTGGGGTACACATACTTGAGTGTCTGCTTGTTCTCTCCGCACCAGTAGCATGTGTTGAGTAGCTTGTTCTTTGGGGGTCTACCTGGACCTGTGTGTGTTTCAAGATGCGCTTAGTCACACAGTTGAATGTCCTTGAAGAGGTGTCAAAGGCAAGTGAAGATACTCACCTATCTCAATGCAGAGCTTTGCAATTTTAATCAGAATATGATTTGTATTTGATGTGAAATTCCAAATCTAAAAAGATCCTAGGAATGGATTTAATTCAAATGTTAAATCTTTAAAGAAGCTAACTTCAGCCCATCAATTAATTGTAGCCTACATAAAGTAATGTATATAATTTAGCCTAAGATTTCCTTTGAAAATATATTCATTAACTATTGAACATTCAGTTGAAATTTAAAATCTTGAATCTGCTCAGTAATCATAGTTTCTAGATTGACTTCCACACATTAATTTGTTGGTTCCTGTGGTTTACGACAAGGGCTGCCAATTTTGGCAGCTGTAGTTAAAATATTATTAGCAATTACTTAACAGGTTAAGAGAAAGTAGAACCGCAATATTTGCACTAAGCAACTAAGTGTGCTGGTTTGATGAGTTCAATAAGTGGTCAAATAGGTTCTCCTTATCAGTGATTCTATTAAATTTAAATATATACACAGTAATTTAAGAAAAACTTTGACTTTGTAGGTTGCTGTCAGAACTCTGTTTGACACATATTTCCTTAGGTTCAATTACATGACATTACTTTAGTTATGATGTACAAGTACAACCCTAACAAAATATTCTATAGATTCACCAACTCCCTTCCAATTTTTTGGTACAAAATTTGTGTCAACACTATTTTAAATTTGCCTTTTGTGTAAAAACTAGTAAAAATACATCCACTTAATTGGCTGCATGGTCTACTGCGCTATTCTCTAAGTATTCTAGACTGCCTATGACTGGGAGATCGAGGTTCAAATCTCAATTGGGTGTACTGAGGGTAGTTTATCTAAAATGGTTTTCCACGCTTCCTCCAAACAAATGAGGCCACACTTACTTTAAATATAACCTACTTAATCTGGAAAACCATTAGTGTATAACCCGAATGGGTAGTGAGACGCAGTGCTAAAACTCGACTAACATCACACCATCTGATGAGCCATTATGGTCTTTAGATCACAAACTCCCTTCCCTCCCTCAAACACCCCTCCCCTACCCTCAAACCTCCAACTTTGTGCCACTTTATAGACTTCAAGTGGTGATGAATATTACTAATCTCATGTCTTCTCCATCCGCTGCATCTTTACGATTATTGATCAGAACTCAAATACTGTGCTAGTGATTTAGTTCGAATAGACAATGTGGAGTGTTCAACATACCTGGCTCTTGACCCATAATGCTTGGGGTTCAATGCTAGGACAGGTGTGTTGCTATATAGCTCCAATTATTAATGTATTTTCCTATTCCATCACCATATCGTGGGTTTCCTTAAATCAGACTAGTTATGAGTTTATTACAAGTGTGTGTTGATAGCGGGACTTACCTCTGGCCTTTCCTTGAGATGACGACATTGCTTGACAAGAGGCAACACTTTCTCAATCAAGGTTCACTAAAATAAAGTTAAAATTAATAATTAAAAAATAGTATTATAAAAAAGCTATAAATCTTAATGTCTAGCTTTTAATATAAAAACTAAAATGTTTAAAAAAAACCTATTATTTAACTAAAACTTAACATAAAGCAAGATCTAGGGTTGTATCTACGGTTAGTCCCAGGAGTCAACAGACTCCCAGTGTGTGAATAGAAAGCAGTCCAAGTCGAATGGGGGCTTGGCTGACGTCTGAATATTGATTGGCCCCACATTTGATAAACTTACCAGCCTTGAGCATGAAGGGATTTCCTGGATGTAGCATATTTTAAGCTCATATACGAATAAAATCTTTTATAGTTTAATAAAAAAAAACAGTTTGACAATCAGAAGTTATGGAAATATCAAAATACTATTTTATAAACTTAAACAAAAAATATTTAAGTGAGATTATGGTAAGGGAAAATGACAATAATCTTGGTGCAATTTTTTCAGGAAAGTGATCAGTTTGTGTTAGGGTGTTAAAAAATAATAGCAGTGATGACTTAGAGGTATACCCTCCCTAAGACTGGGTTTGATTCTCAGCTGGGTTCATTAAGTGTGTCTCACATTGTAATTTTAACATCCAGGAAAAGTCTTTTGGGTTTTTTAAAAACTTTTCTTTCCATCTTTTATCTACTTGTATGAAGTTACTATAGGTACATGCTACCATTAAATAAACAATATATTCATGTAAAATTACTAACATGAAGCACAATTGCCCGAGTGAAAACCAGTGCAATAAATTAGTTTGTAATATTGAATCTTGCAATTTAATTCTCAAATACGCAAGTATTCTAGTTATTTTTTTGGCGATATTTCCTGTTTTTCCCATGTACAAGAATTTCCCTGTAATTTCTCAGTCATACCATACTAGATCCTTTTATAGATCACAAATTGTTTATAAAGCTATTTATTGTCTTAATATATACGAGGGTTGTTCAAAAAATTCTTGAACTATTTAAATAGCGCGCCAACGCGATGTCATAGAAATATATATGATAAGTTATAGCCGAGCTTCACAATTATCATGCCGTTGACCTCATCATTTTGTTCTGGTTAGTCATCGCTTTGCATTGTTTTGTTTTGGAGCTTGCTGTGCATGTCTTGCGATTGGGGTTTTTTGACATCAAGGGTGTTGTTCATCACAAATTTTTACTGGGGGGACAAACAGTAAATCGTTGGCATTATCTTGAAGTTTTAAGACGTCTGCAAGAAAATGTTAGGAGAAAAAGGCCCGGGTTGTAGGAAAAACAAGTCCTGGTTCCTCCATCACGACAACGTGCCCGCACACTCATCGCTAGCTATCATTCGTGACTTTTGCGCCAAAACATAGACCACTCTGCTTCCCCAACCTCCCTCTCACCTGACCCGGTGGACTTTTTCCTGTTTCCTAAACTAAAATCCACTTTGAAAGGACGAAGATTCGATAAAATTGAAGAAAAAAATGCAGGCCGACCTTTGCTCAATCCCGAAAAACGCCTATCAGGTTCGCTTCAAGAAGGGTAAACGCCATTGAGAGCGGTGTATTAACCGAGGAGGGATGTACTTTGAAGGTGGCCAAGCTAGGAATAAGTTGTAGGTATGCCCGAAAAAATTATATAAAAAAAAGTTTATTAACTTTTTGAACAGGCCTTGTAAAGTTTAAGAAATCAGAGAAAAAGTGATCAAATAAAACACTGGACTGATATTGATCCCTTGTGAGCCCGTTTAATCGTCAGTAAACTAGGACATTAAAGAGAAGATGATAGTCGCATCAAAGTACAGTTTAATGCCTTATTCTCTCGACAACAGTGAATTTGGGATCAATTTGATAGTTTTATTTTTCGTTTTAAAATAAAGGTTACAGTACCTACCAGTAGTTACTTAATTTTGGTGTCCACCTATTTTTATTTAATGTGTTGAGCCCCAGTCACTAGTGCGGTCCATGGGCCTGCTGCCGTCCAGCCGGACATTCTCATGGTGACCAAAGCCCATCGGCAGGACCAATAGGACACAATACTTTTTCGAATGGTTTAGTTTACTACATTTTAGAATAATATTAATTTGTTGTTAGCATAATGTTGATATTTTGACATTGTTCGATAATTTATCAAGATATGTTCAAAATGGAAAAAAAAAATGCTAAATTGCTTTATTAGTGTTTGAAATGTCTAAAAAACAAGACGAAGAAAAGTAGACTGGTCAATATGTTCTGGTATGTTCTCAAGAGCCCAGTGTGGGACCACTCAATAGACACACCCACATGAGCGTGATCCTCTCGTCGCCCGATCCTAGGGCCTACATTGATCCTATGTGGAGCGTTCACTCACTGTCCTCAAAGTGTTAAATATGATGACAGTTTCACTGTTTTATAATGCAATGTGCTATGTGCAGTCTTTAGGCTCCGCCATTGTCATATTCAGGCTTCACAAAACAATTTTAGAATATTTGTTCATCACAATATAAAAATGCATCAGTAGTTAGAATTGAAAATTTTTCCACATCTGAATAAAGAACAGTCTATCAAAGGCGCAGCCAGAACATGTCGAGGGTGTAAAGGCCAAATGATGTAACCCTCAAAATGCAAAATGTACAGGAAATAGGAAAAAAACCGAATAAGTAATCATTTACTAAATTGTTTTAACTAAAATGAAATAAATATTCGTTGTATTTATTGATAGCTATTCAAATAATAAAATAATTAAATTCAATCAATGGGCATTAATAAACTTTTACTGGAGTTTTGTGGTTACGCCCTTTAACCTCTATACCCTCAAGTCATGTTTTCCGTTTGTTTTATACTTTTAACTGTTATTGAATGTGTTAGTGTAAGACTTTGATGAGGATTCTAGCCTATAATTTTTTCTCCTTTGGTCGCAAAAGTTTGGGGATTGTTCTAAAGTATAAAAGAGAACCAACCCTACAAGTAGATTCCCCATTCAAGCTGTTGTAGGAGCCAAAGTTAAGTGTGTGGGTTGATTAAGAACTAGCAAGGTAGAGATAGACTTAAAAACAATAGGCGAGTTTTCACGGTTCATCTGGTATCAATGTTTACGACCAGAGCGTTTTCACGGTTGACCTGGTATCAATGCTAATGAAATGTTTATGACCAAGACGATACAAGAGATCAGTTTACTTTCCTTTACCAAACTAAAGTGTATGTTTAGAACCAATAAGCCGAGAATTTGTGCGCCAATTTCAAAAGAACATCACTTCTTATGTTAGATTTAAACGAGTCTAAATTGCTGTAGTTAATGAGTTAGTAGTTAAGTTTTTGAGAATTAAAATGAACGGCAATTACCAGCAAGATATACATTACACTAAGTTGCTACTTAAAAATTGTTTAGTTATGGAGAAAAGAGAGTAATACTAGATAATCTAGGACAATTTAATATTAATATGTAACTCATGTTTGCTTAAGGTTATTTATGGAAAGATATGTTTAGCTTGATAGTTGTAAGTTATAAACATTAGGACTAGACAAAATAAGCATAAATCTAACCAAGAATTAAATTAAAAAGCTCATTTACCGTCGATTTGAGGTACATGTAGTAGGATTACATAAATTCACCTACCAGTTCTTAGATCAACTCCACCCCAACCACCATTCACCAATTTCTAAATATGTATTTTCATTTATTTAACTTTAATATGAATTTATAAAAAAACATAAAATAAGGTTATCATAAAATTTTAACTAAAAAGTTTCATAAAAAATAAGAGCGTGGTGCGTTTTATTTATCCCATTTTAGGTTCATTTTCATTGTTATGGTGCAATGTTAATATATTTTATTTACTTTATTGGCACATAAAACTATGTAGAATTGAACAACACTAGAATGTATACATTTTTTATAGCCGACTTTTAATTTAAACACTACATCTAAACAAAACTCGACAACATATCACCCAAATCATTTTCAAAATATTGATATCTAACTTTACCACGAACCTGTGCATTAAACAAATGTAATGCTATGCTGCTTTGAATTACACCCATGACCCTGCGCAGTGCGCACTTAAACGGTATGTCGTCATCGTATGATGTGTACCATCAGCGTTTACCTATTACATTGAATAGTTTGTCTAATCTATAATTATAAATTTAATTTATAGACATGAAAGGTTAGGTTTAGCTTGGTTGAGAAAGTGACATGGTGAAAGGTTTGGTTAAACTTGGTTGAAAGTCATAATAAAAGGTTAGGATAAATTTGGTTGAGTCATAATAAAAGGTTAAGTTAAACTTGGTTATGGAAGTGTCTAAATAATGAATATAAACTAGTTATTTTATTTCCATATCACCATCATATTATGTTCTGGAAGATACACATTCACTAAGGTGTGTGGAACTTTTTCTTATAATTTTTTTTGTTGTTCAAATCAATTCTACATGTTTTTATGGTTGGATATATATGTAGAGCTGATATCAATATTTTGGTTATTTCAGGAAAGAAATGGCTGAGAATGATATCAATAAAGTATTTGCTAGTCCTCAAAAATAAAATAGTAAAAAATTAGGAATGTTAATTTATTCTCATAAAATTTGTAGATTTTTCTTTTTGACGAGTTTGAACGGACAAAGAATTATCTTATCTCAAACACACATGGATGTAATAGGGAACTTGGCTCAAGGTACACAGGGATTCATTTACTTCCGCGTTGACAGGTGTACACACATTAAAACAATAACACGTTACTTGTTAAGACCAACATCAATTTTTACAACTGGAAACTAGCTACGTAAACTAAAAATCTAACACGCTTTGTTTGCATTGCTTCATCACAAAAGTTTAAGACTCAATACGTGACCACAAGAATGACCCTTACGTCAATATTTTCTTAAGATTGGACAACCGGCACGCTACGACGCAGATATACAATTGTCAAAATCTCACTTTAATTTAAATTTTATAGTGATGACAATATCTTTAGAGAAAACTTCAAACCAGAATTCAAATACTGTTAAATTATGAGCCAGTTTCTTAGAATAATAAGTTAGTTTTTTTGTAATTTAATGATTACGATCAGTTTTTACATCAAAACCGCCATGTTGACAAGCTAGCTTTAGAACAATGAGGATAAAGAATTAGTTCAATATTATTATATTCAGTTACACTCACGTTTAAGACCATTAAAATCGAGGACTTAATAATTGCAGTAACCGTATTTGACTTCCTGGTGCTATCACTCTAATTATCTTAAGCTTAATTTTACACTATTTAGACACTGAAAAAAATAACATAGGTATACAACAGCCATTAAAATCTGATGACGCATCGCATTCACGAGGGAATCTCATCAGAAATGTGCGCTAAATAGTGCGCATGCGCTTACTTTAGCAATTTCAAGGAGCAGACTGAACAAAAAATAATAAGAAGGCAAAGTTTATTATTTTTAATTTTCTATGAGTTTGTAGGTCCACCATATTTAAGTCATAAAACACCGCCCCATGTAAAGTTAAAGTTGGATGTAGATATTAATGAAAGAAACAATAAACGAATCGGCTTTAACTTTTTGTTCTGATCCCACATTCACACGAGTTAATGCTCATCTTTGCCGGGAACTCCTTGCTTGCAATCGCATATTGTGGGGAGATCAATTTATAATATAAACCTACGGTTCATAGGTACTCAGTGACCTTTTGAAATCTAAACAGATATCTTTCAAACTTTTGTTGGCAAAGCATTGTTTAAGAGTGAGGGATACTTAGGGCTAGTTATTGACCAAATTAATTTTCAGTACATGAATTAGAAGTATTGCAAAAAATGGCTCTTTGAATATATTCAACTTCCAATACAATACTCCTTCAAAAACGATTTATAGATCTAGTAACATTTTGCCTTTAAATGTTAGTATAAAACTATCTGCTGTCATATTTGCTTTTAAAGTTGACCGGAAATTAGTACACAATAATACAGTTTTTACACACGGCTATGACCACCATTGGTCCATAGCCACATTATAAGAACAGCGGAGGACATAAACCCTGATTTTGGTTGGAAGAACAGTAGAGAAAATCAAAACATATTTCTTTGCGGCCAACATTGATAACATTTTCTTATATATCGGCTTTAACTTTTTGTTCTGATCCCACATTCACACGAGTTAATGCTCATCTTTGCCGGGAACTCCTTGCTTGCAATCGCATATTGTGGGGAGATCAATTTATAATATAAACCTACGGTTCATAGGTACTCAGTGACCTTTTGAAATCTAAACAGATATCTTTCAAACTTTTGTTGGCAAAGCATTGTTTAAGAGTGAGGGATACTTAGGGCTAGTTATTGACCAAATTAATTTTCAGTACATGAATTAGAAGTATTGCAAAAAATGGCTCTTTGAATATATTCAACTTCCAATACAATACTCCTTCAAAAACGATTTATAGATCTAGTAACATTTTGCCTTTAAATGTTAGTATAAAACTATCTGCTGTCATATTTGCTTTTAAAGTTGACCGGAAATTAGTACACAATAATACAGTTTTTACACACGGCTATGACCACCATTGGTCCATAGCCACATTATAAGAACAGCGGAGGACATAAACCCTGATTTTGGTTGGAAGAACAGTAGAGAAAATCAAAACATATTTCTTTGCGGCCAACATTGATAACATTTTCTTATATTATTTGTGTTATTTGATAGGTATTGATAATATCTATCAAAAGTAACATCTGCAGATGACATGACTTTATGTATGAAAATATTAACATTGTTTTAGTAACTTTAGTAACTAACTTCTACTGTTCTTCCTACCAAAATCATACTATACACATTAATTGCAATAAATCTCTTAAAATGAATATGGTTATAATAGCACAACGTCATCATTATCAAATACTATAACGCTCTACCTGAAAATCTAAAAACTACACAAAAAATAAACTTGTTCAAATATGAAATAAAGCAACATGCCTGGAATTTGTACATGAATGATCAAACGTGGTCATAACCAGATATGTAACAAAAAATTAACTTAAACTTAATAAAACCAATAAGACTCTTTATATTTTATTTGAAGGTTTATGTGTACGTGTAACCTAATTGATATGATTATATATTTTTGTATGTTATAACTACTTGTTGATCTGCCTTATGCATATTGTCAAAATATATTGCCGCTCCAAATAATTGATTAGTTATTGTTAAATAGGTAGTCTAATATTTTCATTTTCTTTGTTTTCAATATTTTATAACTGCGCATTCTTGTCATTCTTTTTTACATTTATTGAAAACCTGCTATAAACCCCAATTTTGTTAACATTAACAGCCTAATTATAGTGAAGAATGAACCTGAGCGTGGGACGATTCCTGGGTAGCTCAGTAGTTAGAGCACTGGCGTACTATATTAAAGGTCCCGGGCTAGATTCCCGTATCCAGGTGTCATTTTCAGAATAGCCTTATAATAAATAATCCTATGTAATAATTTTATAGAATTTCAAGTAGGTACTGGTTGTATCTATTCATAATTAATGTTCTTAGCAAAATATATTGTATACTGTTCCTATAATAGAGCCACATGGCTTTCTGGAACATAAAAAAAAAAGAGAAATAACTTTTCTGGTATCTTTCTTTTCTTTTTCTCCTACATAATATATACAAGGCAGTGTGGCATTATGACTTCGTTCACTAATTTGTATGAATATCATGAGATACATCAATGTCTATTTATTGTCACGTTACAATGCCCCGTTATTATATTTTTTAATTAACTTTGTTATTTATCTATCATGATGTATGTTTTTTTAAATGTATATATGTGTTAATAAAAGGTGTGAACAGCATAACTAAGTTCGAAACTCATTAAGTGTTTTTGTTACATGGGTAGACTGGATCAGTTTGATCTGGGATGCCGCAAACACTTTAAACTAAAATAAATTCATTCAATTCAAAATTATTATTCTTATTAAATTTTAATCAAAAGTTCCAGTCAGCAAGTATGAAGGTGTCCAGAATACATTACTTGTGAGGATATGCGATGGCATAGCATGTAAAATCAACCTGTTTGTTGTTTATTGGTGTTGCTTATAAACAATTTCTTAAGATAAATGTAAAAGAATATATTTAGTAAGCTACACAAGAAGCGAGTGGAGAAAACTTTATCAAACTTAAATATATCAATAAAGAAACCCAGATATGGTCTAAGCACTTAGAAACATTTTTGCTCGTGGCAGTAAAAAGTATACACTGATAATCAACAATGAAGCTGAAGCGTATAAGCCTTGTGATTAAATTAACTTTAATAAATATATAAATACTTCACCTCACAATTTCAGCTTACATTGTAACATATAGTATGGTTTTGGTAGGAAGAACAGTAGAATCTAGTTACTAAAGTTACTAAAATAATTTTAATATGTGTGTACGTCAAGTAATTTTTTCTCCAGCTGTCACCTTTGATAGATATTATCAATACTTATAGAAAAACACAAATAATATAGTAAAATGTTATCAATGTTGGCCGCAAATAAGTATTTTTAAATTTTCTCTACTGTTCTTCCAACCAAAATCAGGGTATAGTTTCAGTGGTAGATATTAATATATGCTAAGGGACACCATATTTGTGGTTCCAGGCTGCGTGGAATCTGCCAGTATACCCTTGTTTCCTTAAATAAATAGATGTAGGCAAATATAAGAACCGTCAATTCGGGTAAGGTTGATCAACATTTCAAAATTTTTAAAAGAAAACTTTTATGGGTGCATCAAAAATTTTTGAAAAAATTACCCTTGAGAGTGATTTTAAAAAAATATTTAAAGACTGATAAACTTTACCTTCTAGAACCGGGTAAAGTTGAATAATTATTTGTTTACCTTGTATATCAACTTTACTATACTCTATTTGTTAAATTAACTGTCTAGATTGGTTTACATAATAAACTAGAAGGTACTGTAAAAATTGCATTTACTTGTCAAAACAATTTATTTTACACAATTAAAAGTCAAATAGGATTATAAAAGTAAAATATTATTTTTTTAATGAAAAAAATTGAAAATCTCGTAATATTATAGTATTTTCTTAGTATTAAAAAGCATTGAATAAAATTATCAAAAATAGTTATAAATTATTTTAAAAAGTAATAATTTCTCATTCAACATCATCATCATCATCAACAACTTATAATTAAAGCGCTCTCGTCTCAAATCAGTATCTTGAAACTTCCCAAGTGTTCTTTTTTTCTACAATAAGCTTGTTCTTCACTGAAGGGTAGTGAAAATAAGTTTGTTTCTGGCCTCCCTGTTTCCTTAAAAATGAGACTCTCTAGTTTCCATCTTTGAGACATTCCACGATCTTGCCCATGAACTTCCGTGGTTTTGAATTGCCCTCATAGTTTAACTGCACCAATACAAAATCTTCGGTTTGAAAATTAATCTCAGACAAGTCACATTAGAAGGAGTAGGAATTTTTTGACTGTTCGGTCCACGTTGAGATTCTCTTTCCTCATTTGAACTGCGACTCATATTGAAGCCACTGCTTTCAGAATCAGGTGAATCGAGGGTCTCTTCTTCACTGCTTTGAGTGCAATTTTTCTTCTTGGATGATCACCTCGCTGATCTGGGTCCAGATGACGTGGTAGCCACAGGCCTATCAGTTGAACTTTCTGATAGTTGCATACTTTGAAAGGTTACAGTTCTTCCCGGTACTACATTCAGTCTTCTCCCCCTTTCGTGACAAGTTGTTCCTCCTCTATTTGGAGCTCTGTGTTCTTGAAGGTATCCCAAAAGAGCATCGGCCCATCTGGTTTGTGTCAAAAGAGAATTTGTATTATCAATGGTCCCTGCTCTGGTAGGCTCTGGCATAGTCGGAATCTTGGAAAGAACTGCCTGCCGGTCAAGAGGAATGATCCCTGGTCCACTTAATCCAGCCTTAACATTTTCAGCGTCTTTCATTCCCACTTCTTCCAAAGCTTCCCTTAGCTTTCTTGGGAATTCAATTTTGTGAAGGATTCCTGCGTGCTTTTGTTTCCATTCCTCTAGTATCCGTCGCCAAGAAGTCTTAAGAGGTTTGAAATAGGTGACGTCTAAAGGCTGGCAGAGGTGGGTTGAATTTGGTGGTAGGAATATGAAACTCACATCATTCTCTTAACAACTTTGGAGTACAGCCAAAGATAAATAGCTGGACAAATTGTCACCAATTATTATCTTAGTGCCAGCAAGTTACCTAACATAGGAGAGTAATATTTTGAAGAGCCACTATTCAAACGTGTTCAAGTCAAACCAACCTGACAGGTCGGATTTGTATTGGGATCCCTCTACTCCGCCATTCAGTCCACGTTTCGTACAGATTCATACACAACAAATGGCGGTAGGACTGTACCATCACCACTAGCTGCTACCATGGTACTTGTAGAAACTTAGGAAGTGTCCAGGATCCTCTCAGCATTTCTAGCACCTCTCTTAGCTAAAACCTTCATCAAAGTATTGATTAAGAGTAGCACGATTTATAGCTGCCCGTTCTCGTTTGACTTTTTCACACATTCTGAGACTTAGACGTTTGTTGCGTTTTAGTTAACCTTTAATTCACTCACGACCTGGCCTGTTTTCTTTAAAACGTTTTTCAACCTTACCACATTTATTTAAATATTGCTTTACAACATTATTAACATCTCTTGGCCGTAAAGGTGTAGCCAACATAAGGAACCTAACTTTACCTAATACCTTTACTTGTTTATGTGCTCCAGGCCAAGTTTTTAGAAAAATGAAAAAGATTGAAAAAAAAACATGATTAATTTTCTAAATCTTTATGAGTGTGTAGATTTTCTTATTTAAGAGGCTAAGCTTAATGTTAAGGCTCCATGGTAAAAAAATATATATAAAAAAGATGAACTCATGGTCATCTATACTCATTATACCTAAAATTAACCTAGTGATCAACTTTACACGAATTTCAAAGTTACAAATCCACTTACAAAAGTACGCCACCTATCCCTATTTTGAGCTAGTTCTATCCAGTCCACCTCATTACACTCTTTCAGGTCCATTCTAATTATATTCCTCCCATCTGCGTTTTCCCAACGATCTCTTTCCATTGAGTTTATCAGTCAATCTTGAGAACACGCTTATATATATTTTTTCGTTTGCGCTGCAAATACCGCCCATCATAATCAGTGAGATTTGATTATCCTAACAATGTTTTATGATAAGTATAGGGAATATGGCTTGTCATCGTGTAATTTACTTCACTCCCTCGTACCAAATATGTTCCCAAGCACATTGTTTTTAACACCCTAAAACATAAATGACTCCAGAAGCTATTTGGAGTATTTTTAATGGTTTCTAAAGCAGAAACTTCCCCTAAAATTCCAAAATTCTAATAGAGCACAGTAAATCTCATCAGAATTTATTGATTCATGGTATGAAAACAGTTTTAACACAATATGGATATAAAATCAATTAGTTAACTTAGAATTGTATAGTATAAAACTTATATATATACATACTGCCTTTCATGGAAAAATATTATATATATATATAGAATATTTTTCCATGAAAGGCAGTGCCGGAACGGCGTTCCCGCTCTACTACACCTATGTAAATAGACGAACCTAGTTGATCATCTTTGATTCTGTCTGTATAAAATGTCGATTAGTTCACGTTGGTGCTTTTAGTGCCATCTAAATTTAGGGAAGCTGGCTGTGAACTAATCAGTTTTTTCTTTTATGTCTGTTTTGTTGTGTCAGATGATTACTAGCGGCTAGTTTAAAATGTGTTATGACTTATCTTAAAAATAATTTTATCAAATTATCTACATTGTTAATATTGGCAAATTTGTTTTTACATATTTATTATTGTTAGTGTTATTTATTTAACTGACCGCCTAGAAACCTACATGTTGTCTAAGTTCTAGTTATACCTCAGTTTTAGCTTCTGTGGTGCTGACTGACAGTTCACAGCTGTCTTCTGACAGTCAACATCTAGGTATATACCTAAATTTTGACTGTCAGAAGTGACAACTGCTAAAGACATGTTTTTTGCAGATCATATGGTTGGGCGTAGGGATACATAATTTGGTCTGGTAGCTTTTCAAAGCCGTCAGAAGTCAGCTGTGAGCTGTCAGTCAGCACCACAGAAGCTAAAACTGAGGTTTTTTTATACAAAGAAATTTTGTTATGTCTGATTCTAAATATAACAATTTTGAATTATGTTCTTAAATAAAAGAATTATAACATGAAAAAAGTCTTTGTTTATTTTCTCAAAATGACTAAGAAATAATCCTATACCATCGCTTGTTCAAATAGGTAGTACCATAATATTATATGGTAAAGTTCAGTATTGGCTTTTTATAGTGGTTAGTGATAATTGTTTGTTTGTTGAAATTTAAAATATTTTTAACTACCAAAGAGAAGCATTACCTGGATATATTGTTTTCTATGAAGCTCAGACCTACTTATCTATAATCAACTGAAGCATGCTGCCTCATTTCCAACATTTGATTAAACTAGATAAAAGCACAATTGGTGAGCTATCCAAATTAATATATGTTTAGCCTGAAATATATATATTTTCTTTAAATGAGAAATTTCCAAGTTTTGTTACATACTAATATAAGTAGTATGAACGCTTTTGATTGTTGAGAACATTTTTGATAGAAACTTTCAACGTTTGACTTCAAATTAATTCAACTCTTGAATACCTTTACCATTGCAATTCTTTTGTGGAATTTTAAGTTAAATATATTATTTTCCTTTATATTTATAGTATTTTAAAATATGCACAAGATTTAATTGAAGAATCGTTCTGATATTTATCAAGAGCTCTTTAGGTAGTTTTTTTGTTGAAATCATCAACCACAATTAATGTTAATTTGGGTTATTTTTCTTTGTACTGTGGACTCCTAGTTACTAATGTTCATTAAAATTGTCATTGAATGAGTGTATAGGACTAGCTTTCATTTCAAGATTTATTCTAACCTGCAAGTTGGTTGGTTCTTCTTCCAAACTCCTAGTGGTCCGGGGGAAACGGAGTTGTCGTAACACCACTGAACTAGCTCATAAAATGTTTCATATTATTTCTCTTAAGCTATTTAAAGCTTTAGGATGATGCCCACAAGATATGATTATAAAGAACTATTATAATTATATTACAAGGCTTTGAAGCTTCACAAGGGAAGAGCTATTATATTTCCCGACTGTATTCTTTTCCTAATTTACAATCTCTTATCGTTGTTGCTGGTTAAAATTATTCCTAAATATTTAAACTCGTTAACCCTGTCAAATGATATGTTGTTAGTAGTAATCTCTAAATTTTAGACCCCAAATCTGTGTGATAATATGTTAAGTCTTTTCTGTGTGCACTTCTAAACCTATTTCCTTACTAGCCTTTAACAGCTTCCTTACTATTATTCTGTGTATCCTAATAAATGCATTGTTGGAGCGTTTAGTGTCAACCCTTCCCTACTCTCTTGCAACAACATACAGGTACCTACCATTTTTTAATACCACTCAAATTTGTATTTTATGTGAGCAAAAGTTGAAGCTCACAGAAGATTCGGCACCTTTTTGTTTTGAGTGTCGTTCCAGACTATTAGCATTTTGCAATAATTGTAAAGGGAGGAGGACGGTAACCTTTAAAAGAAGTATACAGCTGTATGGAGGGAGAGTGGGAATCTGTTAGGATAGACCACCTCCGACAGCCATCATGGACTTGAACCCTGACCTCATCACTTATGAGTTAAAACAATTTCAAGTGTGGGTTATAATTATTATCAGCTGTCACATGATTCATGGAGAGGGGACAGTATGAAAAAAAGTCTGAAAACAAATCACAACCAACTAATTAAAAAGTATTTTAATATTTGTACATACTGGTAGATGTTTTCAATGAAGCTAACAAGTAGTGCTAATTAAGTACAACTAAGTCCAACACAATTGTGATGCTTACTTAATAACATCTGAATACAATTTACATCACAACTCTGAGTAGGTTTCCTAAGTTTGAGTATTAAAAAAAACATAATATTACAAAACATTATCTCTACAATTTTTGAGGTGGATGCCCAAAATGTCGAGTGTTCATAAATGTGTCAGTCTCTTCACTTTTATTATTGCTTCATTCTCTACAATTATTTTATATTTTAATTCATGACAATATTATTTTACACTAGAAATTTAACAATACAAGTTTGTTCCACAAGTAAACTATGTATTAATACTAGCAATATTAGGCCTTGATAATATTATAATCTGTAAAACCCTAACGGAAGAACCCCTTAGTAGAATGGAAGCACAAACTCAAGGAGAAATGTCGATATACTATGATGCATCGTGTGAGTTCCATCCAGGATGTGATGCTACACGTTGCCATGGAAACAACAAACATTACTTAGATGCAATATTCATAGATACTAGGGCCATCGTGGCCACGTTCTCAATTCAAGGCGAAGTCGAATCCAGTAATATGAAATATTCCTAAAGCCGAATCACAATAAAAAACATTGAAAAACCAACAATAAATTTAGATATTAAATATAATTTACAAAATTTTATATTGTAAACATGAATGACATAGTTTGTCCTAAAATGATAAATCAATTTATTATCAGAACATTGATTTAAATTTTTGTCAAGGGAACATTAACTTGTGATGTAGCCTTTGTTTAGCCTGAAAGGTGGCAAGCTTACCTTGTATTATTCCACTCAGGGGTGAAGAGTATGTCCGAACACACGAACAAAGCTCGGGGGAAATTAAAGCAGTCCTGGAGAAATTTGGGGCACGAAAAAGTCCGACAATTTTGTTGAGTTTTTTTAGTACATTCTGGTTCTGATATGAGTTTCCTTTCTATGAAAAACTAAGGTCGATGACTCTCAACACCTGAGACTATCAGTATGTGCCATAGTGAGGCAGTGTCTGTGTAAGCACAAAGAGTTGCAGTGTCTAGGGGCTAAGAAAATGTGTCCGAGTTCTAGATAAGAAGTCAGAGGTTGAGATGAGGGGCAAAGGAAAGATCTAATAATTCAACCTGGCTAATGGCGTGATTGAGTGATGAGTCATCAGTCACCTACCCTACCGCGGGTGTTTGGTAGCTATGGCGGTCAGGCAGTGGAGGGTAGGGAAGGGTGAGCGATGTATAAGCTCGGATATCACGTATTTTATAAACATCCCCAAGAAAAACCTAGAAGTAAGGATCAAGGGAGTATTGCAAGTTTAGTAAAACGTAAATTATGTGATCAGGGAAAACTCTGAGTCGTAAATAGCGATAGTATTTCCCCTAGTGTCGTTGATAGTAATAGACCTGGAAGTAGTGGTGAGTCTACGAAAATGAAATTTGGGGCACGAAAAAGTCCGACAATTTTGTTGAGTTTTTTTAGTACATTCTGGTTCTGATATGAGTTTCCTTTCTATGAAAAACTAAGGTCGATGACTCTCAACACCTGAGACTATCAGTATGTGCCATAGTGAGGCAGTGTCTGTGTAAGCACAAAGAGTTGCAGTGTCTAGGGGCTAAGAAAATGTGTCCGAGTTCTAGATAAGAAGTCAGAGGTTGAGATGAGGGGCAAAGGAAAGATCTAATAATTCAACCTGGCTAATGGCGTGATTGAGTGATGAGTCATCAGTCACCTACCCTACCGCGGGTGTTTGGTAGCTATGGCGGTCAGGCAGTGGAGGGTAGGGAAGGGTGAGCGATGTATAAGCTCGGATATCACGTATTTTATAAACATCCCCAAGAAAAACCTAGAAGTAAGGATCAAGGGAGTATTGCAAGTTTAGTAAAACGTAAATTATGTGATCAGGGAAAACTCTGAGTCGTAAATAGCGATAGTATTTCCCCTAGTGTCGTTGATAGTAATAGACCTGGAAGTAGTGGTGAGTCTACGAAAAAACGAAAAGTCTATGAAAATTAACAATTAAACCAAGGCCTCCCGGAATTACACTCCATTGCCTCTTACTATAAAGATGTAAAATTAAATGTTGGTACCGGTAAGCCTACAGGTATAAATGAACAATTAATAACAATATTTAATGCACACAAGGAGATGGGAAGGTTGCCATTTCTGGGAGAAAACTAAATTTTTTATAAGGTAGGAACTATAAAAACAACTATGATTAGAAATATATTTAAATTTGAAATTCCCAAACTACGTAGTAGGTAATAATCCTTATTATCTTCAGCCTCTATAAAATATTCAACATTTTATTTTTAGTGCTATGGATTTTTTTTATGAAAATGTTATGTTCTGGGGAAATATTAGGTCTTTGAAGATATTCTGCACCCCTGATTCCACTATAATGCAGCTTATGAGCAGGCCCCCTGGTTTATAACTGGTCAGACTGGGCAAACGCCCAAGGCGCCAGATTTTAGGGGGTGCAGGAGAGGAGCATATTTTTTAAGAGGAATTTTTTTAAATTTATTTACACAAGAATTGTTATTTTTGTTGTATTTATTCTGCTTGTAAAAATGTGGAATGCATAAATCAGTCGATTTCCTGAATCCACGCATTCAAGTGTAGTAATTTGTAAACTAACCCTTAGTTATTTTAATTCTCGTATGCCTGCCTTGTCGTTTCATCCTCAATGTTGACGTTTCATTCCCACGCTTGCTGTCAAGTGTTTCCTACATAACCTCTTTTCAGTGATTCTTTGTGTGTTTTAAGTGATTCGTCTCCAAGTTTTAGTCTTTAAATATTAGTAGGAAATTAATTGGTACCGAGTTCAAAAAGCATGCTGCTAAAAAAACACAACAGTGAAGTTGAACTATTAAGAAAAGTGTTGAAAATATAATCTTTTTTACATAAATTTCAACCTCATCGATTATATCTAAGTGTTCACAATGTCCTGTAGTGCTCACCGTGCGAGAGCCCCGCGGGGATGTTATTTGCAGTTTTTCTATTGTGTAAATGTATATAGTGATGTCGAAAAATAAATAAGACTTATAAATCAAACAAACAAAATATGTTGTTTTATTTACCATGGTCCTAAATATAGCATCTAAATAGTGGACTTCATACCTTTCTAATTATTTAATCAAACTTTAATTTACATTAAAACATGTCTGGGCATATGGACCTCGAATCAAGAATTACATATTAGTGTTACTTTGTTAGAAAGCATTAGGATTGAGATGAGTGGAATTATTTAATCATATTTAAAATTTTGATAATATGATAATAATTAACAAACCTATTTTAATAGTGTCAAATTAAAAATGTATTAAACTAAATTTTGCAAGTCTAAATTTGTTTATTAAATATACAGTCAACTATCGATAGCTCGTACTAAAGGGTGCGGGGGTCTGTCCGAGTTATGGAAAGTCTGTCTTATTGAGGGAAAATAAAGTTGTGCCAAAGGAATGAAAACTAATATGTACTTTATCTAAAGTGATATTATACTTTAATGTGACGAGGTAAACGATACATATCAGATAAGACACATACACAAATAATACAGTTAGGTACTTGAATGAGAAAGGTTGAGATTGCAATAGACCTACAGTACTTGCAAATTATCTATATACTGTACTGTATGTACAGGGATGAGATAGGAGGGGAAGTAGAGCTGTGCCAACCCCCTGCATTACACTACTTCTATAACATTTTTATCCTACCAGCATGCGGCTAGCATGTTATTATATAAAATTCTACTTTCAGAAAATTTTGTCCGAATTATTCGAAGTCCGAGTTATCGAGAGTTGACTGTACATCTATTATATGTAAATAATATAAACTAAGTCGCTGAAAAATTATGTTAAATGCAAGCTTTTTTTTTGGTATTGAAAGGCTGGACAGGAATTATATTGGCTAAAAGTGAGTCTGCTGAAATCGGCTGGAGCTTACTAAGCAAGAGAAGCTTAACTTATTCCATGTATAACAAAATGTATCTCAAAAGGTGAAAGGAGTTTTTCCTTAAATATACAAGCAATATAACTGAAATCTTGTTAATGATGAATGGAAAAATGATGAAAAATTATATAAAAAAACTTATTAAACAGATTAATTTAAAGGTTGTTTGGAATAGAGCACTAGGTTAAATCATGGTTCTAATTAGGTGGGGAAGCCAGTCTCCCTCAGAAGTGTTGGCTATTCTTAAAACTTGAACCATCAATTAAATATATTTGACAAAAAAGTACAAAGTTTTACCAACAAATGTGATTACATACAATAACACTAATAAATGTAAAAGTGGCAGAATCTGTACATTAAACACAAATAAAAATACGGCAAAATATTGATAACACCAAAAAGTGTGTTATATAAAAAAAAAAAGGTGCTGAGCCCAAGCAAGCTTTAGTGCTCAAAAGTACAATGGTTTTTTAGAAATTAAAATTAAATTAATAGAATAATAAAAAAAAACTAGACTTTGACTTACAAACATCATTATGAAATTAGACTAGTCTTTTAGAAGAACTCATAGTATCAAACCTTACAAAACTAAATACTTAAATAATGATTCAATGTTACCAAATCAATAAAAAAATAATTGTTTTCATAATGAAAAATATAGAAACCAAAACCAAAATTGAAAAAAAGTATGTGATTTATACTTAAAGGAAGGGGGAAACAAAATTACAGATTATGAAGGAGAATTCTCAAAAGTAGATTATTATTTAAATCGAAGCCTATTGGCAGTTATTTCTTCAACAAGTGTTTATTGGACAGTAACACAGGCAGCTCCCTCTGTGACGGAAACTTTCCCGGGCAGGTTTGGTCGACCTCTTCGAAACAAAAGGACGTGTGGCTCTAGGGACAGAGAGTTTATTGATGAGGGAAAATAATTTTAAACTTGGAACACCAAGTTAGGATGAAATTTCATGAGTAAGCACTTTTAATTGATTATTTATTTCTACCATACTTACCTTTTCAGATCTAAATAGACAAAAAAGTTTGCCAGTAGCTGAATTTAATTTTATTTACATATTTAATATAAGTGAAATTTATTTTAACTGTTATGACAATTTTTGTACAGTAGTTATATATACAACTTTTTTAAAAAAGGAACAAATTTGGGAGACTTAAAATTAATTCAAGTGTATTTGTATGACAAATTCTGTTGGTAATTTATTTATTTATTGAAATATACAATATGAATATGCTGCTCTAATTTCAACTGCTTTAAAGTAATAAAAACTACTTCAGATTTTTTTTTTTAATTCCAGGAAAACAATAAATATGAGAGAGATTCACTCAGTTGTATAAATTTAATCTTGCCGACATAAGCGAACTAGATATCAGTTGAGTAGAACTAGGTTTCCATTCAACCAAGCTATGAGCAAGATTGTTAAGATCTTGTAACTTAAAGCAATGACCAATCAGCTTTGAGATACTTTTTTGGTTTGAATCTCAGTGAGGTTTTACTTCTGTGTCTGTGTGTGAGGTGGGGGGTGTGAGGTGCGGGGTGTGGGGGTGGGTGGGCAACGCTGTTGGTGTACAAGTGTTTTAGGAGTTCACTAGAGTTGTAATACCAGGTGCTGAACACTCCTTGTAATGTTTTTAATTTAATTTTAGCACAGCGCCTTACTACCCGTTCGGGTTATACGCTTAGGTACTAATTACACTAATGGATTTAGGAATTGGGAAGGTTGAATTTAGAGGAAGTGAACCCGCATTTGCGTGGAGGGAAAGTGGAAAACCATTTAGGAAAAAACCACCCCAGTTCACCCGACCGAGATTCGAACCTTGATCTCCCCGTCCTCGGCGGTCGAGCTCAACCCGACTGGCGCGTTAGCCAACTACGCCACCGAGGTGGGTCCTTGTAATGTTAAGTGCCTGAAAAACAATACATATAATTTTAATCTCACTCATGGAATAATAATTATCAAAACCATTAAAGCTAATTTAATTTGACCAATCTTGTCTAAAGTTTACTTTAAAAAATATCGATGGTATTTTTTTAAATGATGGAAAATATGAAGAGACTGCACCTGGTGTGTGCATCATATAATGTACCCAGCCAGGGCTCTGCTGGACTCCAAGGTTCCTCCATTCTGTCTCGGTCATCAGATGAGATTTAGGAACGTGTTTCGCCAAGTCCTGGGGTAGTATGACATGCCTGCACAGAACATACGAGTGAAGACTAACCCTGAATAGCTCAGTGGCTAGAGCATCAGCGTACTAAGCCAAAGATACTGGGTTTAAGTCCAGATGTTATTTTTCAATTTAAGGAATACTTAAAATATATATTAGTACTTTTATTTTAAAATTTGACTTTTGGTGGGTTTGTCTGGTTGGTTCTATGCTAAATTTTCTTTTCAGTTCTAATGTAGCCTTGTGTGAGTTTGCTGGTTGTAGAATCGTTAGTGGATGTGCAAGAGTGTTTTCTTTAGATAATAAAAGTATAGTTAACCATTTACAAGAAATTCGACTGTTGCTAATGCGAGTGACGTGTTGTCACTGCAGAAGATTATTGTGCATTTATCGGATCTATAATAATATATGTAAAGCTTCGGTCGTGCAATTTTCCAAATTTTACAACAATATTTGTTCCTGCATCCCTTGGGTGAGTTTTGTTTCGAATTGTTCATTAGGGGATGGTGCACGCCGAGGGCAAGATTCTTTAATTAATATTTTATTATGTATACACATGACACATTTATATCTTTTAACATCTTACACACAACAAAAGCAAATTTCCAATTATAACAAAATCATTATTGTATAATCAATCTGTAGAATATAATTTGAAAATAATAAATAAAACTCACATAACTTCAAAGTCCTCTACGAAATCCTAGATTAGCCTATAACCCAATGGTGATTTAATATATTTATTAATACACATTTACCCTTTTACAATAATTTAGTTTTTTTACATAACAAGACATCTTGTAAGTGTTTTATTATTATTCGTACATCTTCTAAAGAAACAGCCTGAAGAATACTATCACACATAAAAAACAAACTGGAAAACCTATCTCAATTATTGCGTCAATGATATTTTGGCTCGTGATAATATTTTTCTTTGTGCACAGTATTTATAATGTTTGTAGCTTAAACTATTCCAACCAAATAAACATTTCCATGAAATATCATTTTAAAATTATTTTATGTGACATAATTTAAAAGGATCAAGATAAGTCGCCGAATAGAATAAGACCGAGCATCAAAAAAGCCTGAATATGTACTTGTGAATATAGTGCAACATATTTAAGAGTCTGAATTTTAATGAAAAATATGTTGTTGATGCATGAGGTTAGGTTGTTTGTATGAGTTAGTTTATGATAATAATAAATTTTAAAATACTTTTTGTGCTAGGTTGTCACAATTTAAAAAAAAATATTTGTGTTCTTCTGTGAATAAGCTGAGTTTTCTTAATTTATTTTAAGTAATGTAGAATTATTTTACAAAATTAATTTTGTTATAATTGAAAATTTGCTTTAGCTTTGCTTAGTTGTGTTTATAGATCGGTTAAAATAGTATAACTTATATGAAATAGGCCCTGGAACAGAGTTAAAGAATGTCAAACTCACCGCGGACTGTTTCCGTTCATTATAATAATATAAGCCTAGTTTTAAATAATCAAGAATTTATCATTGAATCTCCTTATTTTAATTAGTGCTATGCTAATAGGCCTACTGTATGCATTTAGTGATTTTCTTTTTTTTAGAAAAAAGAAATGGCCAAAGGTACGGTTCATAGGTTTAATCCCCGATTACTTTAATAATATAAATTAAACTTAACTTACATTAGATAATAAAACAAAAACTTACTTACCTATACTCAAACAAGTCATCATAATATTTCTCTGAATACTGTATTTGATCTGCGGGCATTTTTTCTTCAGCAATCACTACTAAGATTAATGTAATCAAACTATATCAAATTTGACATTCACTAAAATGAAAGCGGAGTTAAGATTTTATATTTTTCTAAAGTATGACTCTAAACCAGAGATTTATATAAAACTGATAAATATGTTTTGCCGCCAAACGCCGTTTTAATGAACAAGCGCACCATACTTTTAAATAAGAGTTTCCCTAAAGGAGGTAGTTTAATTAAAGCTGGTGGATAAATTTCAAGATCAATCTATCACAAAGTCTAGTCACAAAACAAAATTCCTTTTAAGCCATTTTGAAATAAATTTTGGGACATTAATAATTCGAAAAATAACTTACTCATGAAAATAAAACTGGAATATTTGGACCATTTGAAAATTTATAATCTTATTAGATTTTGAGACAAAATTGTATCCTAGAATAGCTAAGTTTTTCCACTCCATTAGGTCTTAGTTTCGTGAACAGTGACAAACAAATGCACCTAGATCCAAACAAACTGTGCGAGCCTTATAAGTGGTTACGTACTCCTTCACTGTCACGACGTTGGGTGGAGTTTCGTTTAAACGTTTTCACTTTTCTCTATAAATAATTTCTATATTTGCTGTATTTTGCTAGGAAACAACGCAGTAAATTTGCAATTAATTAGTTTGTATACAACTTACTAGGGAGCACCACTGCTGCCATTAAATCAAATTGTCTAATTGATTTTTAGATCATTTACTAGATAGTGTTACTGCTTTCAATATTAATCCATACTCTGTGGTTGCTATCTTTTTTTTTATTAAGTTTTTATCATATTATTTTATTTATATGATAAAATTAATTTGTCTAGTACGTGATAACTACTACAATACTCTCTATATGTTAGAAAGTTCAAGAGGAAATTTTATCAACCAATTTCTATAAAACTATTTTATATAACTTTTATCCCTTAAAATTTACAAAATTGTTAAAGAAACTACAATGGAGCCGATTAAAAATGTAAAGAAATAATTATTTATTTTATTATTTAACATATTTAAAGTCCCTCCCCTCCCAAATACACATGTAACTCTACGTATCGCTAGTAAATATCTAAAATACTTAGTCTCTTGCTTCATTTTTGTAATCACCATCATCTGCTCTAGGGTCTGCGTGTATTTTTTTTACTACAAGAATGAAAATAGCGATTTGAAAACATCAACTATTCATAATCTAGCACGCCGTTCGTGTCAAGGTTACAACATCGTGCACGATTGTTAATCATGGTTTAATGCATGACAACAGAACTTGTTTTACCTGGAATTGACTGATTTAGCTGAGCAACACAGGAAAGATTTTCAGCCTGATACTGCACGTTTTGATACAAGCATGAAATTTTGCAGAGGGCTAGACCTACCTAAGATGTGTATTTTTAGATATGGAGGTAAAAATAATTCTTCCTATGACGTCATCAAGTTGGCCAACGCTTCGAAGTGCTTTTTTCCGTGTATATCATAAATCACTTATTCAATTTTCGATTTCTTTATTTTAAATCAAAGCTCTTTAAATTATCTTTAAGATGAGTATATGTGTTTCCGATGTACCATCCTTAAATTAATAGTAGGTCCAAAACACAAAAATAAAAAATAACAGGGCAAAAAGGGGCAATAACAAGGGCAATAGGAGCGAGTGCTTGGAGTTCTATGCTTTGAAAACATTCAAAGACCAGAAATCCGCTACTCCCACCAGTTGCGGATACAAATATTGGAGCGGTCTACCTCATAAATCTTTTTTAAGGATGATTTATAACTTTCAAGAAAAGTTCCTAAACTGAAAACTTAACAAATAACATATACAACATAGATTAAAGTTACCTAGGGCATGGTTGCTTATGGTTATGAATAATATCATGACTTGTTTCAAAAAGTATTTATTTATCCATGATTCAATCTTTAGAGAAAATATATAAATATATGACAATGTTGATAATAGTTAAAGGAATTTGAGACATTAAAGGAATATATAAATAAACAATTAGAGAAAACCTCGTCGGTTTTAAATATTATTACACAACTTGCACAAGTAGTTAAATCGCCGTTATCCTAAATAAATCACAAGATGTAATAAGGCGTTAACTCAATAAAAAATCTTAAATAGGTTTACTTTATACAATACTTAAATCTGAAGATAAAAAAAATAAGCATATAAGTTAATCCGAACAATATGTCTCACCAATACTCAAGAAAATACTCTATACCACAAAGTTAAAAAACCACAAGATTATGCAATATAAATAATATAAATTTCCCATAAATGCAATTGATTAAAAATATTTAGAACTGACATGTTTTGAGAAAATCTTAAAGTTTCCACGGAAATATTTACATTTAATGTTCACAAAACTGAATACCCCAATATTTACTAGATTTAGTCCCATTCTACCGATAATATCTTTATAGTCGATCTCAATTTGTTTACTTCGCTAATCCACAAAATGATCGATCCTAAAATATGAATATCTCGACCCTGCAACTAAATAATATTTGAAGTGATGACAAGTTAATCTTACATTATTTTTGAAGTTTAAATTAAATAGCCGAAAAAGGAATTTTGAATAAATTACAAGATTGAAAATAAGAAATAATTATCTACGCCGAAAAGTAAATTTAGATCTTACATTATGTATAACGATGAAGCTAGAGCTTCACCAGCTCTTAATCTAGCCAAGTCCAATAGTGACTCTTCATAGCACAGACGCCACTATATATACGATATAACCCAGAAGATGGAGCGACGGAACAAAAGGGTAGGGGTGGACATCTGGAATATTCGGGAAAGAAACATGCGCATGATAATATCGTTCTGGATCTATCGGGACAGTTCCACCTTCTTCCGTAACTAGGGGTGAGCAGCACATCTTCACCATCGAAGTTCTTTGTTTTTTGACACGCCAGTATCCACAACAGACGTTCAGTAGTACGATCAACATGTGGCGGGAGGTTGTGTTTATTCGTGATGTTATGAGTGTTCCTTTTTGACGCTGCTGGCAGTACGGTGGGGTAAGTTTAATCATAATTTCGTCCACTCTTGCAGCAAAATGCTACACCGATTAGTGGATAATTACTTAGTTATTTAAAATAATAACAATAACTAGTGACAACATTTTTTATTATTTCTGTTATAACTTTCTATTCATTGGTCAAATCAAAAAATATTTCAACTAAAGGTTTTTTATCGCTAAGTTTACTAAAATAAATGCGTGGTGTACTTTTTTCGTATGATAGGCCACAAGGCCGTAATATTTGATAAAACACTTACAAGTAGAGGGCAGACTGCTTTGTCGCCCCGCACCGTCTCGTTGCGCTTTTTTTGAAATCCATAAAAATCATAGATTTAATAAAATGCTTTTTTTTTAAACAAATAATTAATTTTCACACCCTTAAAGACGCACTGTCTCACCACCCTAACTCACTTTTTCCTTATTTCAAACATTCAAGGAAGTATTTTAATTTTTTTATTTGGTTTTAGGTCTAATATTGGTAATCATTCAATAAATGTTATTTTTTATTTCTTTATTTAAAATCGAGATAAATTGTATAAGTTGTTTTATAATAAAAATCAAAAGAAAGTATCGGTTCTTTGTGCATCTAGGGAATTTTTTTGCCTATCTTGTACCTATAATGCTTTTTTTTTTCTAGGGTGTGATGGTGTTCCGGGTAGTAAAAACTATGTGTTGTTTTGATCAGTAACTGATCTCTTTATGACATTTTGGCAATTAAGATAAATTTTCGATAACTCAATTGGAAAAGTATGTTTTTCATATGGTTTTTTTAACAGCTTTTGAAAAGTATATCTCTAAAAGTAGCAATACCTGATATGGTTTATTTAAAAATTACCCTATCACGTAGGGCCTATTTATTGTTAAGATACACTAAGATATTTAAGTAATTTGTATACATCTAGTCTACAATCGGCTGACCGGACCCTTTTCAGCAATAGGAGTCGACCAAGCCCATGAACAAAATAATGCTCTCATAAAGGGCGATGGTGGAGCCGTGGGTTTGTTGACAGATGCCACTTCATTACGGAGGTGGATAATTTGTGGGCCAGAGATTTCTGCTTTGATAGATCAGTTTGAAAATATAAGTTCTCCAAGGGAGTTATCACTAGGACAGCTGGAACAACAAACATCACACCATTCAGCAGCCTTTGAAAATCCTTTTTTTGAATCAAAGAAAGAGGTTTTTTCATTTTTCATTTACGTTGTCAGAAGAAATAGTTCGAAACATCATGAACATTGAAGAAGTAGGCAAAATACTGTATGAAGAATTCGTTTCCAAAAGGATGGCCTCAGATGAGAGATCTTTGTACCAAAAGATAAGAAAAAACTAGTTCATATTGTTTGGAAATAAAAAAAGTTATGTCAAAATGTGGTAGAATTAGGTCACTAAAGAAGGAAGTTAACTTATTTTATAAGCTTTTTTATCATTCGTATGACTAGAGACGTTTTCAAAAGTTGTCTTCGGATCAGTAAAATATAATTTTGAGAAAACAAATCACTTAATAATAAGTTAAAACAGTGAAAATAATAACTCGAAGATTGATGGAGCACTGGAGAACACGGAGGATGTACATCGGTCTAGCGAACTAATAGGACTGAACAGAGTGAGTTTGGGCTGCTCATGACAATTGCGAGTATAGACATGTTCGGACACGTTTCAGCTTTATGCCGCGCACTTCTTGAGAACCAAATCACGCTGACACACACTAGGGATGTTCTATTATTGGATACAAACATAGTTTCAATCTTTTGTTTCAGTTGAAAAATTGATTTTTTTCCCCAGCTAGATTGCAGAAATATCACACTGTGCGGTGCGGGGCAACAATGCAGTCTGCCCTCTACTTGTAAATGTTTTATCAAGGATTACGGCCTAACGGCTTGTCGTACAAAAAAGTACACGGTACATTTATTTTAGTAAACTAAGCAATAAAAAACTTTTACTTGAAACATTCTTTGATTTAACCATTGAATAGAAAGTTATGACAAAAATAATAAAAAATGTTATCACTCGTTATTGTTATTTTTTTAAATAACTAAGTAATTATCAAATAATCGTAAACTTGTATACACTTACCTTGAAGGTAATTTAAAGAGATTTAATTTAAAATAAAGAAATCGAAAATTAAACTAGTGGTTTACGATATATACAGAAAAAAGCACTCCGAAGCGTCGGCCATTTTAATTACGTCATCGCTCCTGTCCGTGGAAGAATTTTTTTTGGTCTCCATATCTGAAAATTCATAGCTTAGGTAGGTATAGCCCTCTGAAAAATGTCATGCTTGTATCAAAAGGTGCAGCATCAATTCTTTATGCTGCTCAGCTAATTGTCTCATTGGCTTATTAATTTAGTAGCCTCGGGGTATTAGATAAAACTTGAGGACCCAAATACTGTTCAGAGTTTTAATACAAGCGACGGTCATGTTCATAGATTAAGATAAATTTATTATTAAATAACTATTCCTATATAGATGCTGTAATAAGCTTTTCTTATATTTGTGACAACAACATTGGGAGGTTGAGAGCACTAAGACGTCGGGATTCAATACTACCAATTCAATGTCATCATTGCGGTGTGCTGCTATCCCAGGTTGTTACGGGTTCCTCGTCCATTGGGATCTAAAGTCCGATGTTAGCTACCGTGTATACATTCAGCAATAACAATAGTAATAATAATATTTATGGATTAAAATATTTATGAACTCTACACTAACTAAAATATTACATTTATTATTTTATACTATTTAAATTATATTGTGTTTTAAGGCCTTTAAAAGAAACATAATGAAGAAATCTTGCTTGATAACTATTTTGGTATTAGTGCACTGTGTGGGTTCCATTACACTTTTAAGCTCTGTTTCATACTTAACTAATACAAGTAGCGAAACCCTCGGTCACACCGTATCGTACATATTAGACAGTTTCTTAGTGAAAGGACAAAGCAATATTTTAATAACCTCTACTGGGAATATTTCACAACAGGAGAATATAAACAGAATTCAACGATACATCCATGACACGATAACTACAAGAACTGTCACAGCACGAGCGGAGCAGTTGTGTGACAATCTGGATCAATTTAGTGGATTAGATAAAATGGGAGGCTTTATATTTTTAACAGATAATATTAATACCATATGTAAGTTTGATTCAAGATGTCCGCTCGATGAATCGTCCATGTGGAATGTACAAGCCCCTTTTCTTTTCATAGTGATATCTACGGTCGTGAATATCGAAGGAGTTGTAAAAGGAAATATTGGAAAATGTTGGGAAGACCACAATGTTCTTAATGTAGTGGTTACGTATCTACATGATTTGTGTTTGGCCGATGGTTTCACTAATACGCTAAGTCTTGAGGCTGACAAATGTATAGAAGCTCGTGCATTTACGTACAATCCTTTCCAACCAAATAACAGACTTTATGAATTTTCTAAAGAGTTGATCGTAGAAGGAGCTTATAGAATTTATAAAGGTAAGCTATCGAATGATCATGATCACCCAATTAAGGTATTCCTTAAAGAAAATGAGCCACTCACATTTTTTTTCTGTGCCACCGCTTAGCGATTTTGGGAAGTCTAACTTTAAGTTAAACTTTTAAAATAACATCTTACATATTATTAGGATGCGCCTGTTTGATGATTGAGTTACTAGGGTGGTAACTTTTATTCCGACCGTACTTGTCAAATCTTAGGGTGAAGGATAAATAAAGCAAGAGGGACACTCACATACTTTGATTTATTAAACAAAATATACAAACAGTTATATTTTTTGTGATTTATCAAACACAGGCAATGATTTAAAAGTTCTTCTGGCGATGATTTTTCAAGTTCAAAGTACGGCTGGGAGCAAGGATGGTTACACTTTGTTAAAAGTATATTTCAATTTGCATAATTAAACAAGCCCCGAAAGAAATTATATTACACTATACACTTATAGTGTAACCTCGTCTATCCGGCCTAACTGGGACCGGGTGTCATCCGGGTTAACTCAAATCAGGATGGTCATAGAATTATAAGAACATTGCATTAAAACGATTATATTACTACAACTTACCATTTATTTCCACAATATCAAATTATAAAAACACTTGAAAGCATGTTACAATCACTATAGACTCATAAAAAAAGAAGAGTAAGATTTGTTTTACCAATCTTGAATGGCGTTTACGAGTGTAACGGTCACGCCGACATTTCACCACCATAATAAATGCGAAATGTCAGTCCAGATAAACTGTAAGTCCGGATCAATGATTCACCACCATAATAAATGCGAGATGTCAGTCCAGATAAACTGGAAGTCCGGATCAATGATTCACCCCCATAATAAATGTGAAATGTCAGTCCAGATAAACTGTAAGTCCGGATCAATGATTCACCACCATAATAAATGCGAAATGTCAGTCCAGATAAACTGTAAGTCCGGATCAATGATTCACAACCATAATAAATGCGAAATGTCAGTCCAGATAAACTGGAAGTCCGGATCAATGATTCACCACCATAATAAATGCGAAATGTCAGTCCAGATAAACTGGAAGTCCGGATCAATGATTCATCACCATAATAAAGGCGAAATGTCAGTACAGATAAACTGTAAGTCCAGATCAAAGATTCACCACCATAATAAATGCGAAATGTCAGTCCAGATAAACTGGAAGTCTGGATCAATGAGGGCTGCATAAAACAAGGTTCTACTTTATTTGGAAATAAAATATCAATTTTCTAAGAACGTTGTTCACTCATTCTCAACTGTTTTTATTAAAAAAATTTAAGAGGTGAATGTAACCTCTAAACCTCTCTAGTTATTGATAATGCGAAGAACTCTATCCAAGAGCTTAAAAGTTATTAAATATATCTTTATTATTTTAACTTCCGGACTGAAGCTGTCACTTTTGACAACTGTATGATACACCCTTTTGGCAGTTTGGGTTGTTTCCCGTATGATGGCAGAGAAAATGTTTTTTTTTCACGTGTAGGTTAAAAACGGCACCTTGATAGATGAACCTAGATTACCCTCACACGTCCATAGAGAATGATGAGGAGGTCTTATCCCTGTTAGGTTCTCATGATCTCTCAGGTTCGTCGTCTATCTTAGCGTTGAAGTCTCCGGATTGTATCATGGACACTTGCCCCAGCTTATCATCCAGGGCTGCAACCACTCCGTTCCACGGCTGTATCCGCGCGGTCGCAAAAACCAGATAGGGTAGGCTGCACAGGAAGTACATGGAGGCTGCGATGAGGAATATCACCCTCCAGCCCTGAGCCGCACCCTAAGGAACAAGGTCATTAGGCGAGTGGTTAATATTCCTGATCTTGGCAGTATCTATAGTTTAGACTCAGGAGTCATCCAATCTCCCGGTACATGACAAAACAAGCAGTTAAGCTTCCAAATCTCCACTATGTATACGGCCCTAGATCTTGTGAAGTGTGATCATGTTGCAGACTTATGTATCTATCTCATTCTTAGTGATACATCAAATTGAAACTTAAAGCTTAGGTGGGCACGCAGACTAAAAGTCAGGCGTATATTTTCGGTACGGGAAGGTCATACTTAAAAATCCAACTGAGAGCATTTTATCATACTTTTTTTTTAATCGCACTTCACGCCAATAGAGGTAAATTTCCTCTAGTTTCTCCATACAATTAGTAAAATTACTATGTGAATAATCCAGTGGGAAGTAAGAAACAATATAAAAAACTGATTGGCAATAAGATATTAAAATAACTATCCATCTTATTTGACAGCGATGTTTGTTATCCTATAATCATCTAAAGTAAATATAACTTTCTCAAAGGTTTGTACTGGTAGTTGACTTCCAGGGGCTGCCCAAACCCACCCCTCCACCTCCACCACTCCTTCGCATAAATAATCCAAGGTAGAAGAGCCCAGTGCTGCCAACCAAGAGGCTGTGGAACCATTACTGCCAAAAAAGGTGGTGGAGTCAGTGCTGCCAACCAAAGTTGTGGAGCCAGTGCTGCCAACAAAGAGGCTGTGGAGCCATCGCTGCCAACCAAGGTGGTGAAGCTCAGTACTGCCAACCGAACCCAATTTAAATACTGTGCAAATAAGTTACTGATCACTGTCCCATCACAAGAATTGTCACCATCTTAAAACATGGTCTTAAGAATACCAAAATTGCCTCTTAAGAGTATTAACACGTTTACAAAAAACATTCTACATAACCCTGTAACTCACAATCCAAACTTATATTTGTTTGGTCATTGTTTTAACTTATCGCCGCAGATCTTTGATTTTGTTCTTTTCTTGAATAGTTTTCACAAGGCACTCTATAGTGATTCCGGATTTTATTCATGATGATGATGATGATGATGATGGTGCGGATTATAATAATGTGGACCCGTGTATGCCTTACGGTTGAGCAGTAATTATAACGATATCGGTTTTTATGATGATGACGACGCGTGTATGACTTACTACGCACTTGTTATCACACGGCTATGACGATCTGATTTTACATGTTTCTCACTGTAGGATTACTGGTTGGTTAGTTGTCGAAATTAGTAGAGATTTAACACTGTACACGATTTATTTGGTTGATTTCACTTTCTTTATTATAAAATTGACATTAAAATGATACAGTTTTTGTTCATTTACGAACTGACGCGAAGAGCCAGAGCTAGTGTTGTTACAAACTGAGATTTTCTCTCTCTGGATTACTATTTATTTTATGTGATATTATGTTTTTTGTGATATTACTAGGTTTCTGTGTATAATTATACGCACAAGCTGCTCATATATGACCTACCCCTTGCTTCTTGGACCCCTTGTTACCAGTGTTAAAACCAACTAATGGGAGAACTCCTGGCAACCTGATGTTGTGAAGGATAACTTCCTATTGGTTAAAGGCAGCCAGCTCATCCATCACCTGATTTTCACATAGAACGGAAGAATTTTTTTTTAAAAAGAAAGAAAGTTTTAAAACGTATTGTATTGAAATTACTCCTGAAAACGCGTGATTCTACATGTATGAGGTATTAAAAGGAAACTTTACATAGAGTTCTTTAAAGAAAAATACACTTCATCCATGACTTTTTAAATATATGAGGGGAGTCCAAAACAGTATCCTTTTTAAAAGCTACTTGATCCATAGTGACACTTTTTGAACAGTTGAAGATTATATTAATTGTCTGGTTCACACCAGAACAGTTAAGTTCTATGTTGGCTAGTTTTTAGTTTAGCGTGATGAGAGATACAGGTCTACGGGATGTTTATAAGTTTAGAGAAAGAGTATATCATCCTTATTTCCAAACCCCGAGCCAGATGGTGATCATCTTCGTCAATCAAAGGATAGTGTTTTCACTCTGCATATATTTTTACTGGGATAGTGTGTAAGATTAAGTTTGAGAATCGATTGTTTCTGTTGGGAATGTTAACTTGATTGTGACCATGAAATTATATCATATTTATAAGCCACGTGTTTTTGAAGTTGTTACAGTTATTTATAAGGATGAGGTGATCCTCATCTCCCTCCCCCCCCCAAGAGATGCCAGGTAGATTGGAATCACCTATTAGAATTGAGCTATTCAGATAATGATTATCAGTTAGCTCAACAGAGAACATCTCAAAATAGTTTTTGAAGTCAACCTCGCCGGTGGAGGAAGATACACTTAACTTCGGGCAAGGGTTTTAGACTTGTTGTGGTGGATTATTAATTTGGGAATTTACGGGCATAGTCTTCAACAAAGCAGGATTGCAAGTGATGTAATCTTCTACTGGAAATTTCCTTGGATATGTTAAACCTTACCCCACCTCCATCTGTTTGTAGAATTATTTAGAGCTATTTTTAGGACTATGTCACTGGAGTATTTGATTTATTTGTCAACGAGAAATTCACCTTATAACACTGAGAAATTAAGCCATGTAAGACGTGGCTAAATGTTCTATACGAACGTGTTAAATAAGAAACATTAAGAGTTTTAAGAATAAAAGAGCATGTATGACTCGGTGTATGGATGTTGTTGAAGGGAAGGAAGTATGCGAGGATAGGGAAATGTGGAGAAAGTTAGTGAGGATGGATTAAGTACGGAGTTGTTGTTTGAGCTATATACAGTTTCTACTCCATCCAGTGAGGGAATGATATGATTAGGTATGTGTGTGTGTATGTATGTATGTATGAAAGAGGCATATTACACTGCAGCTACTTTGATCCACGTTTAACCTGAGATCAGTAAGTTTTGTTCTTAGACCGCAAAGGTCTAGGTAATTCTCCTACATTATAGAATCACGACAATTTGATATAGGGCATCAAAAGGTCGAGAAGTAAAAGGAAAACAGTTATGACTGTAAAGGGCTCATTATAAACAAGCATATTGTAATAAGAATGATTTTGTCTTGTCTGAGGGTTGAAATAATCTGTTTGGTTGGTTATAGCATGAGAGTATTAATATAAGTTGGCTGATCAAGATTGTATCAAGGTCGGAATTCTGCAAGGGGAATGCTGGACTACCGTGGCCACACGGCTAATCTCTTCTTTACGCATGTGTTTGTATGTATTCTTCTTTCACACAAATTAATTTGTACTTATTTGTCATCGTCAAGCGCTTAGTTCACTGTAGTATTTAGAAAGACGCTCACTCATATAAACTGTTCCACAGGAACCTTCTATGTCAAGGACTATGGAGGTGACTTGGAAGACTTGTAGGAACCAATATTTGGTTTGCCTATTGAGGAACTTACAAAAATAATATCCTTTGGCGCATTTTTTTTACCCCCTTGCCCTTTGTGGATGGCGTTAATATCAACCCCTACGAAACGGATATAGGTTTTATGTCCTATATGTGTGATTAATGAGACAAGATTTTCACCCTATTTTTCCTTAACATTACAAATCTCGATATTGGTGATTCTTGAATATGGCTTTAGGCTGGCTTAAAGTTTTGTATCGCTTTACCGTGATATGATGATGATGATATAAATAATAATGACGGTAATAAATTTAACTAAGACAATGAACAATATTGCGACGAATAACACTTGTCCGCAGTGTTGAGCTCAAATGTTCAAGTATATGAATGTGTACTAACCAGGTTATTAAGCACAGCCCCGGCCAACGGGGGTGAGATGATGCCGGTAAGGGAGCCCACTGCGTTCATCATCCCTGTCAGTGACCCTGCGAACAACCCTTACTTTATATCATTTATTCTTAATTTATCTCGTAAGGTAAAGCGTTTACCTTGATTGTTTACTCTTATGGTGAAATATTACAGTTTAAATTTAAGTGAGATTGTAAGTTCAGTTCAACTTTTACAGTAAGAACCTTATCTGACATTTATAAGAGCTACTAGATAAGCTTTCATGTATTCATACGTAAAATCATGGTATCTGCAGCGGTCATTTTTGAACTATATTATCAATACTTCTAAATTGATACCAATAATATATTGAACCATTATCAATGTTCCTTAATCTCTGAGTATCTCTTTGAGCTTCTTTATCTCAAAATATCTAGTTCGAATCCCTGTTGAAAACTGTAAGTAAGTTAGATGGTGTTAAGATTACTAATATTAGAAAACATTACAATTACTGGCCTGCACAAATATAGAAAATTAAAAATTGCATGCTGGGTTTTAAAAATATTACTTAATTAAAAGAAAAAAATGATCTTAGATTCATATCTCTTCAGGTATGACAAGAGCTACGGAGCTATAGAATAACTGATCGACCTCGCTGCGAGGTGTGTTTGGCAGGTTTTGATAGAGGAAATAAATTAAGCGTTAAAAAGGTATATAAAAAAAATGACCTGCGAAGTTAGGAGCGATGTCTAGCGGAGTTTGGAAGTAACCGGAAGTGAAGGCCCCAACCGTAGTGAATGAGAGGGTTAGCAGGGTGACAGAGAACACTACATTACATCCGGTAAACGTCATAACCAGTAGTCCGGCCGCGGGTATAATGTGGGCTGCAACAAAGATGGGTCAAAGGTCAGATAGCTTGTGATTTCAGGAACCAGTCAATGATTGCCCTTCATGTACACTTGAATTTCCTTGTTTTTTACTGATTGACTCATCAACTCATCCCACCTTCCCTGGTGGTATGCAACGGAATGCAAACTAAGGTAAGTTATTTTTCAGTTTTTTTTAATGACAAAGACTATTTTGGATCAGAAAAATTAAATATTTTTCCGGTAGCTATATTTAGTTACATTTTATAGCTAATAATCTCATTTATTCTTGAATGTTTGGCATGAGCATAGTGGACTTTTGATAGGGCACTTAATTTAAATTGGTACAGACAGACAAACATGGGAAATACAGAACTATTAGACTCACTTTTTTTTTCCAGTTTGTACATTCAACGTGAGGATTCATCGTAATCTCGATGTAGAAAGTTTTACGATTACAATAAGCTAATAAATTTTATCAACAATTTTTTAGTTCAACATTTTATATAGCGCTTTTGTTTTTCAAAATTTATGAAATTTCGGAAGAAATTACAGCTGAACTAAATAAATAAATAAATAAATGACGAAATAGTTTTTTTTAATATTCTTCTAGGTTAATGGATTATTTTTCCAACGAACATGTAGCTCTACGTATCGTTAGTGATAATCTAAGATATTTCTGCTATTGCAACGGTATTTTTAATCATTCATCTGGTTTGCGTGTGTTTTTTACTGTGGGAAATAAACCAAAATGAAGCCAGTAGAAATATTAATTATTAATATTGTATTCCTCATTCCCAGTCGGACTCGTGCATAACTTTAAAGTTTCAATCATAGCAAAAGGGTTGTTTTACCTGGAATCATTAATTATTTAGTAGCCATTGGCTTCTTTTGTGACGCGTGAGGATACAAATACTGTCCAGTGTTTTAACAACCACGAATGAGTTCATATTGTTCTTTGGAGAGAGCTGTGTTTCCATGTAAGTACGGTTAATCGTTGTAAACTCTATAATAGTGTACAACATGTGTTACTAAATTAGTATGAGAGATTTGTATGTTTCTAGTCAGATAGAACAATCCACATGGGGAAATGGATAGTCGTTTCTGGCAGTGGAAAATAGTTTTTAATAAGTGAGGGCTTTGATATAAAAAAAACCCAAAGGACAATATTTGAGTTATTAACCTAAAAAATAATTTATTATATGTTAAAGAATATTTCGTCGGTTTTAAATTTGTTTTGAAATAACTGAACTATATATAATATATATAAAACATCCAAGGACAAAATTTTTTATCTCCTTGTGAATTAAATGTTATTTAATACTGTATCATACATGTTATATAAAAATACAATATTTGTAGACACAAAATAATTTATTATCCACTAAAAAATTGATTAAAAGAATCATTCACTTATTAATATTTAAAAGAAATGTTAATTGTTTATTAACTTCAATAAAAAATGTAAAAACTTATCTTGTATGTTCTTTAAATAGCTATACCAAGAATAATGCTTCCCTTTTTATTCCTTTGGACAAATATCATTGGGTTAGTGAAGTTTTGATTAATATTTGATAATTCCATATAAAATAAGTGTGTTCAATTTATTCCAGCTCGTTACCAAAAAATTCAAAACCGATATTCAATGGTTCCCACAGAAAACTTGGTCTGCTGTGCGTTAGTGTGTGTGTGTAAAAGAAAGCCTAGAATTTTCTTTGGGAAAGG
>CABFWB010003226.1:73503-84067 GCA_902151455.1 Timema bartmani | reverse complement strand
TTCCGAGGAGATACAATTCAGTCGCCTCGCTTTGGATTTTAACTTCTGACCTCGGTGGCTCACTTGACGACACCGTTTTTTGTGGTTAGAGATACGGTCACTAGATCTCACTAGAGGCTACGTGTAACATCTCTTCAATAATTGTTTTTAGCTATTTTTTTAAACTAAGTTTAGGAACAGTATTATCAATATATATAACTCACTATTCAAAAGTGGTATTGTACTTGGAAATTTATCTCTAAATACTTTAGTTTTTCCTTTAATATAATTTGAAATCTGTGAGTCAAATATGTCAATTTATTGGCTCTTGTCTTAATTCTCTCTTACAAAATATGTCAAAGTGTGTTGATTATATTTGATTTAGTTTAGAATGGAAAATATTATTGAACTAACCAGATGAAATGTAACCTAATAATTTATGATACATTTCATCTGGTTAAATTATTGATTTTATGAAATGTTGAAGTTTTTGGCAAATAATGAGAAAGTAATACTTTATGATAGTTAAAAAATTATAATAATTTTAAATATATTTTATCATAAATTATGAATCTATGTTCATTGCAGATATATATTCATCCTTGACGAAAATGCACCTACATTCTCTTTGAGTGAAGATATTTACCTGCAACAGCTTCAACAAGATCTTCTATGTAATGTCTATAGTAAAGGTTCATGGGGTAGTTTCCGGCAATTACCTTTTGATGAAATTAATGCAGTCCCAATTTCATTAGGCTTATTGCCAGCTTTGAGGTAAGATTTAAATGTATTGGCTTAAATATAATAGATTATATAATGGTTTTCTGATTTTGAAAAGTAATTATTTGAGAAATAATCAAATTAATAAAAAACCACTTATTAATTTTATTTATAAGCTTCTGTTGATAGCTTAGAGCTTTTTTCTTATTTCACTTGCCAAACAAATTTAAAGGTAGTCATTTTAATATTCGACTCGTGATATTTAAGTAATATCAAAGTTCTAAAATGTCGCAAAACTGTATTTAGTCTTTTCTAATTAAAATGTTATTAATAAAACTAAACAATTAAAAGCTCAATGTTAAAATGAAAATTAATTATATTTCTTCATTCTAGTTTCCACTTCACTGGTTCCTAGGTAAAATATGTTCTTAAATTTTTTATTAGTTCAGTAAATATAAATATTTATCCAATAATGCCTTATTATTATTAAGATATATACTATAGATCTAACCTAAAAGAAAAGATTCTTAGGCCAAAGTATTAACTCAAATAACTTATTTCATGTTATTTCAAACCATACATTTTAAAAACAATAGCTCTTGTTTAATACTTTGTTAATAACACATAGGTTGATTCAAAAGGTTAGGTAAAACTTAAGGAGGATATAGAAGGACTCCGGTAGAACCACTTCGAACAGTAATCCATGTTCTCTGAAGTCATCTTGAGTCTATCGAAGCTTGAAAGAGGAAAAGCCTGATACCATTCTGGTGAACTATATACATTGCTATTCTCCGACTAGCTTAATCTGGAATCACAACAGTTTTTGCAACGTTGTCTGAACGAGCACTATTTTTTGATCAGATGAACATGAATGAGGCATCATTCTGCAATGATGGATACTTCTTTGGCATAAAAGCCAATTTTTTTCCGAACAGAACTCCAATTCTCTGTTGCTCGCAACCACCAAAAGAGGTTTTCTGTGAATATTAGAGCGGAAAATTCGGGGATTATTGACAATAACTTGATCAGATCTTACCTCCTGACACCATGTTTGACTGGACTTATTTACAAAAAAAATCTAGAAGAAATTGGCCTGGAGCTGTTACAATATTTGCCAAATATCCGCAAATGTAGGTTCAACATTAATAAGCGCTAGCAAACTTTTTCTTCAACGTGTGGTAATTTATGAACATATGCTTATTTTAGCGGAATGGCATAAGACTTCCCCACCTTCAATGGCCTCGCTTAATTCAGGATGACTTCTGAGGACAAGATTCTTCTCAACAGTTTTTCTACCTGAATCATTCTATATGCTCCTTAAGATTTAAACTAACCTTTTGAATCATCTTGTCTGGTTGACAATTTTCCCTAAATTATTTTTAATCTGAGAAATAATGTTATATGTTGCAATAGTATGTATCTATTCATATGAATGATTATGGCTATTTCCTCCATTCCAGTGACTCATGTTTTCCCAACATCTCCATGACCTTGATATGCAGGGTATATAAAAAAGTATATTCATAAAAGAACCGCTGACTTAGAGCTAGTGATACTAATCCTTACTGAGTGGTTCTAGGGCTTCATAACACCTCGAGAGTCGACCAAAGTAAAGTGGAACACAATCTCCGGGCTAGTTGAAGGAAATAGAGAGTGAAGGAAAGTTTAGAGAAGCCAAGGGGTAAACGAGAAGGGCAGAAGTACGAAATATCAGTGCAGATATGTAATCAAACCTTATTACTTAATTACCCTACAATATAAGGGACTAGAAAATTCATTGCTGCACTTACAAAACTCTATATTATTGAGATAGCTGAAATGTAAAATCTCGCTTATTGCAAAAGGCACCGTCAATTTACTATTAACGAGGCTAATTTAAAAATTATTATTTATTTTCTTATCACCCTGATAAATTTAGGTTTATTGCAATGAGCCAATACAGATTTATACTATTAAGGAAATGTACCTTGATTTGACCAATCAGCCTAGATGATTCCAGGCTTATTGAAATAATCACAAAATAGTCAAGGCAGCGGTTCCCAAACTGTGTTACGTACAATTATACCCGATGATATGCCGTGTTTAGCCAAACAAAAAAAGCAAATTAAAGTCTTTTAAAAATGGTCTCATAAAATCTAATAAATATATTACGAACCAGTCTAACCTAAATGAAAACCGATTTACACATTGGTTACAGGGGTGGCAATACTGATTCAAACTCATGTAGATAGTTCAGTCTCGCAGTTTTGTAATAAACATGCAAGTGGTTGTACCTACACTAAGTTACAGAAATTGTTAGGGTTATACGCCATTTTAGAATTTTGGGAACCACTGGTCTACAGAATATAATATCTTTCTCTTTCAGAATGTTCTTAAATTAACTTAATAGGTGCCATACGATTACAGGGTCTGATTAAAAATCTAAAGTTCAATTACTTAATAGTAAAAAGATTAAACGTAACAAACTTTTATGAATAAGTAATGGGTATTTATAAATAACTAGTGGATCGTTTCAGCAATGAATGCAAATTATTGCAATAAAATCTATACTAACCTTTTAATTGGAAAAAGATATATATAATAATCCCTCACTCGAATTTCTAGTTAAAAGTTTACTCGTCAAAGGCTATCGACAATGATATTTAGCTTTAGATGTTTAATTATAATCAAAACGTATAATAATATCTCCCTTCACCACATGATGATAGCTTTAAAACTATCCCTCTCCCAGCTCTTTATTTATTTGTTGCAACAAATCACTAAAATCATATTTGAGCTATCATTTTTATCCATATAGAAGTATTTTCTTTACCGATAAACAACCATACAGAAATAATGATTTCCATGGTGATGTAAACAAACAAAGATGAGCAAACAGAAGAGAAATGTGGAAAACTCGCTAGGAAAATTTGGTTTTAGTTTTAGGCTACTATTTTTGTCGATTTCCTGGACCTCTAAACTTTAAAACGAGTATTAATTTCTATAAATCAGTTAATCTGGTTTCTCCTAATTTCGATTAACATAATTGAATTTATTAAAATTATGTATAAGATATAATTAAGATAGAAAAATTGATAAAATATGATAGTTAAAATGAAAGTGTAAGTGTTTAAGTGTGTGATTGTGTGTCTGCGTGAGTGTGAATATGAGAGTGTGAGAGGGAGAAATTGAATGTAAGAGTCTGAGAATGAGCAAATGAGAACAATAGAGTGAGAGTGACCGAGTGATAGTGAGAGTAAGTGTTTATGTTAGAGAAAGAAATATTGGAAGGAGAGGGAAAAAGAAAGTGTGTGTGGAGAGAGTGTGTGAGAGAAAGTGAGAGAATATGTTAGAGAGAATACGTAGTAAAGTGTGTGTGAGAGTGAAAGTGAGAGATGTGTGTGTGTGATAAAAAGAGTGTAAAATTTTAGGAAATAAATGGTGTGAAACAAAGAGAAAATGTGGGGGCGTGTAAAAGAGAGTTTAAGAGACAAAGTTAGAGAGGGATGGATTAGCTTAGAGGTAAAAAATGTGAGTAGGAGAGAGTTTAAAAGAGAAAGTGTTAGAGAGTTAAAAGAAAGAATTTGGGAGAGTGGGTTTGAGAGCAAATGAGTTTTGGATAGCTGTAGATATATTGAGAGAGAGTGAGATTGATCTTGAGAGAGTTTGAGAGAGAAAGAGTTAGAGAAAGAAGGAGTTTAAGAGATAGTTTGAGAGAGAGAGCGTTTGTGAGAGAGTGTTCAAAACTATAACGTTCAAGAAAGAGAGCATTTAAGAGAGAGAGCGTGAGTGTTTGAGAGAGTATAATAAAGATAATGTTAAATAAATTGTGTGATAGAGAGTCTGAGTTTAGAGAGTGTGTAAGAGAATGAGACAATTTTATGAGGAGTGTGTTATAGTGTGTGTGTTTTTTAATAAGAGCGTGTGAGAGAGTGTGTTAGATAGAGGGAGAGAATGTGAATATTTAGATGTACACAAAACATTACGGTACTTTGAAATGTCATTCCCTCAAAATTAAGTATCAACATAGAAAGATAACTGAACTTACAGTATTTTAAATAATGTGAAAAGATATATTGGTTACACAAAATATCACTTTTTTATATCATAATTATTCTCAAACCTAAGCGGTAAAATGAAAACATAGCTTAACTTATATTCATACTGTTTTACTATTTGCTAAGGTGAACATCAAAAACCATGTTATGAATAAAATGAACATCAACACCTATTATTTGAAAAAAAATTAACAACAAAACTCATACTTGTATACATCAAATTTCTATTTTTAAACATAATTAAAAAACATTTTATAATTTTCAGCTTATCAAACATACCAAAACATATTTAAACATAATTCTATCATGAACGAGACAAAATGTAGACTATATTTTAACGAACTTTAAGTTTCGATATATGCTCAATATTATTTATTTAAATGAGAATTAACGATAACAACATACCATCAGAAAAAAAGTCTCGCCAGTTTAGGTATCTAAATTTAGATGTGTTATGACTAGCATTCAAAGAAAAATACTCATCCAATGATAAAATAATTGAGATGTGTTTGGACCAACACAAAAGATTTGAGTTATTAATTTTTAACCAAAGAGATATATTTTATTTAGAGATTTACAACCATTTAACAAATAACGGTATCCATGGTGACTAAACAAAGAATATAAAACTTAAAATTATCTGTGAAAATCGGGTTTTCATGGAAAACTACTATTTTTTCAGGCATCCATGACTCCTAGCCGTTAAAATGTGTGTTCGTTTGTCAAAATCAGTTCAGTCATTTCTTCGTAGTTTTCTATTGCCTGAAACGGGCTTATGAAATTATATATAAGACTACTGAATTGTTGCAGCGATGCCTGTATATTATTGCACCAAAAATTATTCTAGATTTTTTATTGGGGAAAAATATACAAGATCTTACTTGAATTTTAAATTAAAAGTTTGATCGCCAAAGGTTATCAAATTAAATTAATATTTAGCTTTCCTCGTTTACTTTGAATAAAAACTTATATTTTACCTCTTACATCTACGATAATAACTTTAAAACGAACCCTCTCTTAGTTCTTTATCTATTCGTTGCACTGAACCTCTCAAGTAAGTATTATTAAGCTGTTATTATTTTTAACCAAAGAGAAATATTTTATTTACCAATATACAATAATACGCAAATAATGTTTCCTTGATGATGTAAACAAAGAATGATTGTACAGTTTAGCCACTTACCACACAGAATGAAAAATAGAAAATTCCAAAGGAGAATTTAGTTTTAGTTTTAGGCTCATATTTTTGGCAGAATAACTATTAAAATGACTTTGTTGGTTAGAATCAGTAAAACCGTTTACTCTTTATTTCAACTACAAATTATGGGCTTATTAAATTATATATAAAAATGTATGTGTGTGAGGAGAAAGAATGTGTGTGAGAAAAATAATATTTATGAGAAAAAGTGAGAGAGACTTTATTAGAGCAATAAAGAGAAAATGTGAGGGAGAATCCGTGATAAAGTGTGTGAGTGTGTATATGAAAAACGCTAATATAAAATTTTGGGGGAGATTTTGTGTGAAAGAGAGTTTGAAAGAGGAAATCAGAGTCAGAAAGAGTTATAAACTGCGTTTAATTGAGAGTGTTAGAGAGAGTTAGAGAAATAAATTGATGGTGTAAATTTTCAATAAAGAGCGTTTGAAAGAGTAAGTTTGAGAGAGAGAAAGTTAATTTGAAATAGAGAGTGAGAATGAGATATAGAGAGAGTGAGAATGATTTAGAAAGAGTTTGAGGGAAAGGTATTTTGAGATAGAGCTTTTGAGAGATAGAGATTGAGTGTTTGATAGATAGAGAGTGAACATTTGAGAGATAGAGAGTTTCAGAAAGAGAAAGCGTTTGAGTGAGAGCTTAAGAGAGATATTATAATAAAAATAGTGTGAGAAGAATGGTGTGACAGAATGTGTATGTAAGGGTTAAGTGTGTGTCTGAGTGAGGGAAAAAGTATGAGAGAGAAAATGAGAAAAGTTTATATGAGAGAGAGTGTGTTATTGAGTGTTTGTATGTGTATGTGAGAGGAGAGAGTTTGATAAAGTGTGTGTGAGACTGTGAGAAATTGGGTGTGAGAGTGTGAGAAAGTGGGTTTGAGAGCATGAGAGAGTGTGGGAGAGCGTGAGAGAGTGTGTAAGAACGTGAGAGGGTCGGATAGAGATAGAGAATGTGAAAATATAGATAAGGTACGCATAATATTACGGTAGTTTGAAATATAATTCCGTCAAAATTATGTATCATCATGGAAACTTATCTGAACTTGCAGTATGTTTATTGTGTTACTTTTGATAATATTTACATCAAAACCAATTATTTGTATTAAATTATATTAAAAAACCACTATTTGAAACAAAATTAACACAAACACTCACACTTGTATAGTTAAAATAGCTATTTTTAAACTTTATTCAAGATTATTTTATCGTTTTTGAACTTATAATACATGCCAAAAAATATTCAAACATCATTTTATCATGCACGAAACAAAGCGTCAACAATATTTTCACGAACTTAACAACCTGACCTTTTAATTTTCGAATTGTACTCAATACTAATGATTTAAATGCGAATTGACGATATCAACATTCCAATAAATATTAAATGTTTCTCCAGTTTAGAAATCTCAATTTAGATGTACTATGATCAGCGTCCAAAGAGAAATATTCATCCTAAGAGAGAATTGTGATGTGATCGGACCAACAATTTATGGAGATTAAGCTATTATCTTTTAACCAAAGAGATATATTTTATTTAAATATTTACTGCCATACAGCAAATAACGGTGTCCATGGCGTAGTTAAACAAAAAATGAAAAACTGAAAATTATCTTCGAAAATCGGGTTTTCGTAGAAAACAATTATTTTTCTGACATCCTGGACTCTTAATCGTTAAAATGAGTGGCTTGCACGCTTTTGCCCTTATGGGCATAATTGGCGAAATTTAATGGGACGTCGCGAGATGAGTGAGCGACGCCAAGTACTGCAAACTTCCACACCAATAGATAAAAAATACTGCCACAAATAAACTCCCACACCAGTTCCAATCCTACCTAGACATTCTATCCAATGGGACACACATGAAAAACTATGGGCACACATAAAAAACCAATGGGTACACATAATAAACCAAAGGGCACAAATAGAAATCAAATGGAATATTACGTCAACCACNAAACCAATGGGTACACATAATAAACCAAAGGGCACAAATAGAAATCAAATGGAATATTACGTCAACCACACCAAAAAAAAAAACAATCCGGTTTGTGACATCATGATGACGTCATACAATATATACATATATATACATATATAAGAACGTCACCAGGGAAACCACAGACCAGGGTCAAAGGTCAAATCTTGCTGGGTGGTCGTACATGCTACTATTGGATATCTAACTCTAAAATTAATGGTAGTTTCCTTAAGATTTGAATGGACATCTCAAAGGTTTGCAAATATCTCTTTCAAGTAGTACTATATTCTCTCAGCTCATAAAAGTGTGCGCTACTGCAGTCACCACACCTTCCCCTCTGACCCCTCCTATACCTCCCCCACCACTTTCAGTGTGTCCTTGCATTCCACAATTACTCCAGGCCTCCACCACCCCCCTAATCCAGTCACCATATTGCTTACTACTCAACAAAAGACAAGCCATCAGCGATGTACTCTCAAAGGAGTGGTGTCGAGTTTTGAGCCACATCTCAGGGTTTTATAGAATAACGTCCAAAGTCAAAGGAAAAGGGCTCTATTCCCTGTCAAATTATAATTTTTCTGAGTTGCCATAGGAAACTATCATTTACAATAAATGTTGACTTTTTATTTGTTTTATCTATTACTGAATAAATATATATGAAATATATTTTCTTCCCTATATTAAAAAAAATATAGCCCCGTCTTTTTGTTTTTTTAAGTGACATAGTTTTTAAGGTCGCTAATTACGCTAATTATTTAAATACGTGGTATAGGGAGGGAAGAATTTATATAATGGCATCACCATTTGTCTGTACAGAAGATAGAAGAAACAAAGTGAAAACACCACTTTGTTATAGGTGATAGGCTGTTAAAAAAAATTGGAACCTATCTTAAAAAACTTAATGAACCAGAAAAAAGTGGTCAAAGTTCACGAAAAATTGCAATATTTTAAATTTTATCTCAATGAAATAGAATGTATGCTTGCTTCATTTTACAAGTTCTGTTCACTTTTTTTCGAATACCATAATAACAAGAACATTTATTTTATCTAAAAAAATATGGATTAAATTAAAGTCGGTAAACCATGTTTCCATATAAAATAATTAATTCACTACTTTTATACAAATGATTATAAACAATTTAGAACTACCTTTTTGTTTTTATTGATATGCTCAGAACACAGGTTATAAACGGTTTAATATTTAATTTGATTTATTTAGCACTGCGTCTTTCTATTCATGTACTAATTACAATAATGACCTAGGGATAAGAAAAGTTTATTGAGATGAAGTGCAGCCACATTTGCAATCTAGTCTAATGCGAGATTCGAACCTTGACCACCCCGTAAATTGTGATCAAGCCGACGTCTTTACCTATAGAATACCACTGCGGGTAACTAAGCTTTGTAAACAAGTATTTACTTTTTCTTAACACCTCGTAAAGAAAGTATTGTGATCGTAAAAATATTTGAACTAGAGATTTCGATAAATGTCGATGTTTCATGACCCCCTGAAACCAAAATGTTGTTTTCGCAATGTGTCTATCCATCTGTCTGTACCTCGGGCTACAGTCAAAAATATTTTACAGATTGGGCTATAGCTTGGTATTTGGGGTTTTCATAAGCTCCCCCAAGGTTTTTTTTATTTAGATATCTAGCCCTAAATTTAAGAGAGTAAAATGATTTTCTCAAAACTAGCTCTAATGATTTTGAATTAATTTTATATCTAGACACTGGTAATAAATATGTGAATTCTCATTTTCTCATGGACATACATTTGAGGGTATTTTACACGAGGGAAATTTTCCCATTTTCAAACATTATCCGTAACTATTTGAAATAGGTAATAACTAATAACCTATAATTGTAAAGTTGTATTACTATTAAAGGTAAAAATATTTTATAATAAGTATATTTTTATAAAACTAAAGAGTTTTGAGCTATAAACAAATAATTATACATTGTTTTCAATCCATCTCTTTGAAATTGAATTTGATTCTTATGCTCTTTGGTGAACAAAGATGATTCTCTTTTCTCAATTTTTCTGTAAAAGTATTCCTAGTTTCTATTGCCATAGATAAGTAAGTAACAGAATATATTTCATTTATGATCTTTGGTGTAGTGTTTCCACAACAATACTTGGACCTATTATTTTATTTCACAAACCTTATGAGCTTTCATTAAATATCTATTTTAAGATAAAAGCGAGAGAAAGTCCATGCGTTGCACCGTATTATTTATTTTTTATTACAAAAAAAATACAAAACTGCCTTTAACTCTATGTGAGTTGGTTTGACCTATATTTTCTAAGACTGTTTCAATAATTTTTTTATTATTATTGTAGTTCACCGACGTATCGACACAAGTAGATATCATGTAACTTCATTAATATTCCATTAACCCAAAGTTAATGTGTACACCAAGCTTCATGATTTCTGAACACTTTATTTTAACAACCTGTATATGTATAGGTGTGTGTAATTTTTACTTTCTCTCTATCTTACAGGTAGAGAAAGTATGGTGATCGTCAAAAAAATCGAACTCGAGATTATGATGAATTTTGACGTTTCATGACTTCCTGAATCCGAAAAACTGGTTTTTGAATTTCCGTCTGTCTGTCTGTCTGTCTGTCTGTCTGTACCTCCAACTA
>CABFWB010003226.1:16405-71829 GCA_902151455.1 Timema bartmani | reverse complement strand
CCTCTTTTCTCATTGATTATATATCATTGTATATTATTTTATGCGTGTTCTTATGTGGAGTGGTGATGATACAATGTACATTATTCCGTTCAGAAATCTTACGAGTTTATAGAAAGAGAGAGAAAGTCTGTGCGGTGTGCCGTACCATTTATTTATTCACCCGTTTCAAAATCAATGGTATCATCAATATGCAAAACAAAAGATTGAATTAGATCTGTCTAATTTTTAAGGACAATATGATAGTACGATGTCTTCTCGAGACTGAAATATTGATGACTTTGAAATTTTGTCTATATGGTATGAATTATTTGGGGACTTGAGCTTTATTTTTTCTAAAGGTAACGACCGTTGGTTTATAAAAGCTCTGGGCCAGTGAAACACAGATGAACAGTTATTGTTTGGAGTTAGGTTTTTGGTGCTAACTTATAACAGGCTCCACCAATCCCAAAACTACATCCGTAAGTGAATTATTGGGCCTTAGTGGCCCACCTGATGAATACCTATGTACGTTTAAAATTAAAAGTGTAAAACATTTTCACGTATTTGAGATCAAACATTTAATGCCGTATGTAGCAGAATTTTTGGGACATATTTTCTAAACTAGTTTTACCACAGAAAGCTATTATTTGTACATCAATAATTAGGTGGTCACTATGGATGAAATGTTGTGGAAATGTTTTGATAATCTTTTATATTATTTCTATAATTGCTGATAGGTTCATTGGTGCCCATCCCCCTCAAGCCCAATGGTGCAAATATTCCCTAAACACTTTCTATACTCCTCCATCCCCCAAAAAATCAAAACTAACCATATAATATTTATAGCACTCTCAAATTTCCAAATGAATCCACATTACGGCCTAATATACGTCGTATTTTGTAAATCCAGTTAGAGAGCTTTTTGGATGAAATAAATAAAATCAGAAAAGCTAGGAAAATGAACAGTTTATATTTACAAGAGCAATGTCATGTATAAAAATTATATTACTTACACTTTGCGAATAAAAATAACTATGATATTGAAAAAACAGTTGTTTTGAAAAATTCTGAGTGTAATATAGATAAAACAAATATTTTACCTTAACTTCTATAAAAATAGTTTTTTTACATTCATAAAAAACTAAAAATACTAATATGATATGAGTATTATCATAATATTTATATTAGTTACGTAAGTAGTCATAAAACCTTAAAAATTAAATTGTTTTACAGTAGTGACAGCAAAAAAGCTAACTTATGGGGAAGGAAGAAATAACATTAGAACATTCTAGGTTGAAAAATATCCTAAATAAACAAACAGCACTGAACTAAAATTTCTAGTTCCTTCCCTGACACAGACTATGCAGCTGGGCTAGCCGTGTTTGTTTTGTTTAGTCACTACACGGCTAGCTGCATTTAACTCGATAGTCTCGACTTTATCTTGCCCATGGGACTGGTGACAGACACGAGGGATGTAAAACCCTCAAAAGTCACAGGTGACAAATGTCTATGTATGGGTAGGGTTGACACCTTGCCCACTACTCAGCGCTACCAACCAAGCCTTGGCCAATGACAAAATTCTGGAATAACTTTCCCAAACTAATTTAATAGTTAAAGTGTTGTGTTAGCATGAAAGACTAAAATGTATCATAAACTATTTCAGAAGTTTTCTAAGTATGAAACAAAATAGATATTACAATATAAAAGTTTCTGATTAAATATATTTTGCCTGAAAATTTCCCCCAAAATATTCTGATGGCAAAACTTGCGCCATTATCACGACCCGTGGACGCCCCTGGCTAGCTTGTCAATCTGTTTACGACAAACTCTCTCACTTATGACTTATGTCATCAAAACGCAGGCATCTAAGGAGAAAATCAAGCCTTCTCTCACTCATTGTGAGTTAGCACAATTCTCCTTTAGTTAGCCCATATCTTGTGATTATTAATATTTAAGTATCCATAATTTTCTATCAAATATAGTAGAGCAAATACTGTTATTCCATTTCATATGTATTCTTAGCATCTCTATATTTTTGATATATATTTTTTATAATATTTTTTATAAATATTAATAAAAGCTACGATAAATTAAAAGAATAGAAAAATACATATCTAATAAGCTATCTTTAGAATTAATTAATAATATTATCCCGGTTTTGTTTTCCGTATGTGTTATTACATTTTTTATAGGCAAACGCGTAAGTTTTTTCCCCCCATATTTGTCCCAGTAAAATGAGTTTTGTTGCTTACCTTCATAATGTACATCTCCGTAAGCAGACAGTTGAGGTTCCGTATGATGATCACTTTCTCCTGAGTCAGATTCAATAATATTAGTAACTTTATCATCATTTTATTAATCCTAATTTAGCCATTACATACATACATTGCGATAAGTTGAGACCTCAATTTTTATTGGAGGTCACATAATTATCTACAATTAAAGTTAAAATAAATTAGTAAATCAATGTTTTAAACCTAAGGTGAAACCTTGTGAGTTAAATTAGGAGGGTCCACGAGACAATGTAACTCTTTGATTAGGCAACGTAGAACAATTTACACTGAATGGGGGGAATCAATAACTCCTAAACCAAATTATACACTTATAGATTTTATTGAATTTTTATTTTTCAGATTGACAAACAAATGTTAGCTGACAGGAGAGCGCATCAATAGTTTTACTCAGATAAATATCATAGACAATAATAAAGACTGAAAATAAACTAAATAACTTGGGAAGCAAGCTTTTATACAATATTGCATGATAAATAATTATATTATGCCAAATACTCATGAATACTGTTTTAGAGAACAACCAAATTTTTATAGGTCTTATTTTGGCAAGTAGTTATCAAGTACTTCAATGGTCTTAATATAAAATGATATCATTAAGGGGTCAAGTCCAAAAGACAACACTTAACACTTTAACTCAGCAAAAGAATGAGATTAAAGTATTTCAATCGTTACCCTTAACGGGCAAAATCCTGTACACAGCATTTAACACTTTCCTCATGATCTTAATGGAAATATCTCGAAAATAAAAAAAATTACAAACATGAGTACACAATAATAAACATTTTACGATTCCAAATAATTATTTCAAAGGGGCAGTAAGATAGATAAGTATTATACTCAAGTTATCAATATGTATTATTTATATTTCAATTATTAGGTACACACAAAAAATCCAAACAAATTATTAGTACTGGAAGGAGCAAGAAAGTATACAACTCCTAAATAATCAGGATCACTCAAAATCAAACTTTTACCTTAAAATTAAAGTTAAAGTTTTAAGCTCAAATTTTCTCATATTTCAAGAAATATAATTGAATACATCGTAGGTATTCAAAAGTTAAATATTCAAAACAAAATAGACTCCAAAGCAGTGAAAAATAGCTCTAGTCCAAAACGATTGAAAAATAATTTAAGTTCAAAACGAGTAGAAAACAAGTTATTCGAAAATCAATTTATCGAAATAAATTCACTGAATACAAAATCATTGAAAGTAATTTAGTCAAAAATCATTTTTTCGAACCATCAATTTTCCGAACGATATCTTTATCGAAACCTCATTTTTTGAAAATAAATTTCCTGAAGGGATTTGACCGAAAATCAATTGTTCGACAGTCAAATATTCAAAAATGAATTTTTCAAACGATCGATTTTTTGAAGAATCAATTTTGCGAATCGCAAATAAATTTTTTTTTCGGAAAATCAATTTAGCGAACTGCGAGTTTTTCAGTAGCTATTTTATAGAGGACTAGGAATCCCTACCCCTACCCTCACCCCCAACATAGGGAGGATTACCCCTATCCTAACCTAAGCTAGAATTGTATTATACTTCGAATTTATCTTTAAAAAAAATTATTTTTGTAAACCTCCTTTTTGAAACATTTATTTTGAAAAACAGATTTGAGGTAAACTCATTTTCGAAAAAGAAGTTTTCGAGAAACTTCTCGTTCGAATAATTTCTAGATCAAAAAATTAGTTTTCGAACCACTGCATTTTGAAAAATTTATTTCCGAAAAAAAATATTTTGAAAAATTTATTTTCGCTTAAATGATTTTCGAAAAAGATGTTTTTGAAAAACTATTAGTTCTAAAAATTGCTATGTCGAAAAATTGGTTTTCGAAAAATTAAACTTCGAGTAATTGAATTACGAAAAATTTATTCTCTAAATATTGCTATTTGGTAAACTGGCCGGCTACACCCGCACATATACCGGTGACACCGTATGCAACCATTATCTCTGTAATTGTAGTGGGCACAGTTTCAACCCAGGCAGTTTTACAGTACCAGGTTTGGTAGCCACTGTAGACTCTCGAACCAAACCATCTCGTCCGGTGTGTACTGATGAGACTTGACCAGCCCTCTATTGTAAGGGAGGCGCTTTGACGTATTTTATGATGACAAGATCTCCTACTACTAGATTATCCATTTGATTAGCCCATTTTGGGCGCTGTTGAAGTCCACCAAGATATTCATTTAGCCATCTGCGCCAGAATGTTTGCATGATCTGCTGCACTAGTTTCCACCGGTCACTTAAGTCCAGAATTTTTTCTAGCAACTGAGACTATTGGATTGCAAATGGGGCATCCATCATTAGAAAATGTCCTGTTGTTAAAGCTTCTAAGTCATTCGGATCCGAGCTCATCAGAGTGAGAGTTCTAGAATTGAGGGTGGACTCAATTTGTGCCAGTACCGTTGTGAAATACTCAAAAGTGAGGATTTGCTCTCTGATAGAAGCTGACAAGAGCTTCTTTGTTGATCTTATAGCAGCCTCCCACAGCTCTTCCATCTGAGGGCTGGCCGGTGAGATCAAGTGCCACGATATGCCCCCCTGAGACATTTAATCCAATCACAGCATTGTTGTCTGCGTGGGTGGTTATTTCCTTCCATTCTCCTAGCACCCTTTTAACGCCAACAAAATTGGTTCCCTGATCTCTAATCATCTCCTGCACTTATCCACGTCGAGCTAGAAACTGGTGAGAAGCAGCCAAGAATGCGTCTGTAGTCAATTCGGATGCCAATTCCAAGTGAACTGCACGAGTGAACATACACACAAAAAGGCATATGTATGCCTTTTCTGTCTTAGCCTTTCGAATGCGGCCCAACGTAATCGTATATGGACAACTGTAATCGATCCCAGTATTGTGGAATGCTTTCACTTCCTCCAATCTTGTCATGGGGAGCTCTCCAATCAATCAAGCTGTGGGTAATGGACGTGCCTTAAAGCACGGGATGCATTGGCCTAGTCTCTTTGCTTGTGACTTTCAACAGCGAGCGGTAGGGAGAGAAATTGAGGAAGATAATGTTGATTTCGCCCTTATTGCCCGCACGCTGAACGCTCAAAAGTGATTCAAGTTTATTTTAAAGATTTATTTTCAGGGGCTAGAAGGACGAACTCCACAAACTAGAACTATGAGCACGCGCAGTAGAGGTTCCTGAACACGATGGATGAAAAAAAATTCCGATGTTGAGTTCGACCTTCTTGCATGCAACGCCTGAAATTATGTATCCTTACGCCGAACCATATGATCTGCAAAAAACATGTTTTTAACAGATGTCACTTCTGACAGTCAAAATTTAGGTATATACCTAAAGGTTGACTATCAGAAGTCAGCTGTGAACTGTCAGTCAGCACCAAAGAAGCCATGGGGCTACTGTAGTGAGAAAGTAATAACGATTACATAATAAGAAGTCCCATCTCGACCCGATGAATAATGTTTGCGTTTACAGGCTGCTAATAAACTGAGAGAATTTGAGGCACTTCTAACAAAATTACTACTAGAACAAATATGCTTCATTTTAATATATATAATTCTTCTGTACTTGTGTATGTCACTGAACTACTCCCAAACGGCTAGACCGATTTTGATAAAAAATTTTGTGTGTGTTTGAGTGGGTCCGTGGATGGTTTAGATTCACAATTGGACCCTGTAGGTGGCGCTGCAATCGGGTTTAAGGATTTTTTTATTTTTTACGGATTTTTTTGGGGAGAATATTTTTTTTAAGATTTTTTGCATATCAGAACATGTAACCTCAAAAATTTAACCCCCCACCACCACCACCCAATATTTATAATAATGAATATAATATTAATAATTGACCGCTAAAATCTTCTAAAAAGTTAATGAATAATTGAACTTCTGAGAATAATTCATAGTTATGTTTGTTTTTCGATACAGCTGATATTTGTGGAGTTGTGGACGAAATGCCAAAACTGAAAAGATGTTTTATTTTGTATGTTGTGTTGACAAACACTGAATTTGTAATATTTGTGTTACTCACTAATTGGAATTCATTGTGAATTTGTAATTGTGATGATCACATAGTATTTGTTTTATTATCGAAATCAACTATGCAACCCAAACTAAAAGCCAACTTTCGGGCAGTACAACGTCTGTCAGGTCTGCTAGTTTTTATATAGATTATTGTGCTAAAATCGCTTGAATAAATATTTTAGGTTAAGTTGTTAATTTAAAATAATTTATATTTTGTGTTTATTCAACATGCCATTATTAAAATTATAATAATACTTAATTGTTTATTTAAATAAAATAAGCAATAATAAATCTATATTATATATATTTTTTCTTGATTATATTAATGTTAATTTTTAAGGTTGGAGAGCATACAAATAAATTGTGTTGGACTTAACCTACAGGATCCTTCTGTCATTGAAAGTGTTCAAGAAAAGGTTCGTACTGTCAATAAACATAATTAAATAATAATTTCAATAATTTATCATTAATTTATATTTACCCTATCATAATGGTAAGTAACTATTTTCATATGTATAAATAATTACAATTCATATATTTATATGCACGTCTAGTGTTTGAATGTACTAATGTGTGTTTAAATCTATATATTGTAACAAACGGCTTTCAGACCTAATCAGGATGGGTTGTTTCATCGAAAGACCACCAATGGCCGCTTTAGTTGCTTTCCTGAAATAGGAAGCTATTTAGTATTTTTATTTCTTAAAGGGTTTGTTTTTTATCTTTATTTTATCTCTAAATCTGATTATTATAATAAAGATGACTTTGGGTTATAAATGTTTTAATTTCTTAATTTTACTAGAATAGTTATCTTACTAACTGTTCCGAGCATAGTATCGAGGAGTTTTGGAAAGGATCTCGATGACCTTGTGATTAATTTCCAATGCATTCATAGAACTATCATAAAGTTAATGAACACGACTATGTAAACGGCATTGAGTTTGGTCAATTTTGTTAAGAGTAATTTCTGTTTATTTACGATTTCTATCGTTCAATAAATGTATATTTTTGAATTATGATTTGTTATATTTAAGATGTTTTAAAGAACCTTTGGCCATTTATATATTAATTTAAAAGTTATTTGGTGTATATTATGTCTAGATGACCATCTGGATTGAAGAAGACAGTGTCAGAAGTCAGTTTGAGGAATCCAGGAATAAAATTTATTTAAGAATGTAATAATATTTGGTGAAGAGGGAGATATCGTACAGAAAGGGCAAAAATTGGCACGTGTGCCAGCCTGTCTGTCAGATCAAAACCTTTTTAAACTACATTTTTCTTAAGTATTTTCATACCTAACAAATATCATTGACCCCAAGATTGTCATAATCATGGGAATCGTCAACATTACCGAGAATGGCTAGCTCTTGTCGTTCTAACTTTTCTGTGTCTTGAAGATCTAACATCTATTTCGGTGCCTTGTAAGCCTTGATGGTCTACTGCATCATCATCGTGATGACATGCCCAGGCTGTAGCTTTAGTAGCAAACACATCAGTTCCCACCTTTCATTATTGGTACTCCTTAAACATATAATTTTCTTTCTGCCACGTCTCTCAGTATCTTCTTTTATTAGTCCCATCATCCAGGTACTAGCACAAAGCACAGCTGAATATTATTCCATGTAACACTCAAAGTCAACATTGGGGATTTAAATGTCATATTACATCCTGTCTGTATACTTACCGATTTAGAGTAGCTTAACCAATTCATTAACTTACATACAAAATCACGTTCTTTATTTTCTTCCTTAAATATTTCCAATAATTACCATAGGTGGTTCAGGATATTCAAATACTAACAATGGTGTCATAATACTCAAGACAATAGTCACCTATTCTACAAAACTATTTTATCCTTGACGAAACTTGTAGTTCGTTTTTCTATAGCCAAGACCAAGTCATTCCTGACTTAAACATCAGTCAGTAAGTGAAGAATATACCAAATTTACCCTGGACGATTCTTTCACACTTCAGTTTGATCAGTGTTAGTAACACTCACTATCATTGCGGTCACACTTTATCTATCATCACCAACTTTCTTATCTTCTGTGCAGATGTCCATAATATCTATGATATGTTGTATAAACCCTTGAAGTGTATATACTAGAGGTTATTAACCCTGTTCCTCAAGTCTTATTCTATTCTATTTGAAAATCACAAAACACCATTAAATCCTTGTATATACACTAAGTCCCTAATGTTCTTTATAAATGGAAATCGTTAGTACACAGTCCGTATTATTAATCCCGAGGCTGGGCCAATCAATTAAGAAAGTCGAAGGATACATCCAATTAAACTTCTCAAAAGAAAATCGTTTAGAGAAAGGTGTAAGTAGATGTGATTGGTGAAGCTTATATTAAAACGAAGTTCCTCTTTCTAAGTACTTGTTATTTCTCATAAAACTTATTCTTAAATATTACGCATCATGATATTTTTTTATTTTCGGGAAAATATTTGTGAAATACCTCCATCCATATATTTTATCATTCTGTATTGGTTCTCATATCAATGGATCATTTTGCTCTCATTGCTGCTTTCATTTCGATTCAAGTTCACATAATACATTGATTTTAAAACGATTGGTAGTCATCAGCAGTCCGTATTGAGTAGCCCTTATTTACCTAATTGAACTGTGGCATCAGGATCATCAAAGTTCACTACCTCAATCACAAATGTAAGCCACCTACCCCTATCTTGAGCTAATTCTATCCTGGGTGTTCCCAGTGGTCTTTTCCATTTGGGTTGGCCATTCTATACCTTGAACGCAGTTCCAGATACTCCCATTCATCCTGTATGACCTGCCCACCATAACCTGCTATATTTTACTACCCTAACAATGTCTGGTGATTAGTACATGGTATGCAACTCATCATTATGTAGTCTCCTCCACTCCCCTTTATTTTCATCCATTGTTGAATCAAATATCTTCCTAAGCACTTTGTTTTTTAACACCCTAAATTTTTTTTTGTCATTTAAGATAGGAGGCCATGTATCGCACCCATAGAGAATAACCAGTAATATTATGATTTTGTATATTCTAAGTTTTACATTTCTTGACAAGAGGCGAGATGTCAACAACTTACTGACTGAGTAAAAATAAGCGTTTCCCGACTGTATTCTTTTTTTCTAATTTATAATCTAATATTGTTATTGCTTGATAAAATTGTTCCTCAATATTTGAATTTATTAACCCTATCAAATATGTTGTTTGTTATAATATCTAATTTATTGTCAACAATCTTTATTCTCTGTGCTATCAAATACCTAGTATTTTTAGCGTTCACTTCTAATCCTATTTCCTTACTAGCCTCTAATAAAATTTCTGCGTTTCTTTCAACAGCTTCCTTAATATTAACTAACAAAGATAAACCATCTACGTTACCTAATACTTGCATTATACCGTTTAATGTCAACCCTTCCATAGCCTATTGCATTACCCTAATAAAATATTCTAAGGCTAGATTAAGGAGTAGTGGGGAAAGTGCATCTCCTTATTTCATTCCATCATGTATTTCTAAAGCATCTGATAGGTAAGATCCAACTCGCACCATACCTCGCGTATCTCTCAACCGAATAGTCCTTAACGAGTTTAATTAGTCCCTACTTCTATGGCGTGGTAAAGACTAAGGATTTTAATGATTACGACACTGCAGACAATGCAATCAATAAATGTTAAATATTTCTCTTCTGGACAACTAAGAACCTTATGGTTACGGAGCTTGTAGACGAGGGTTAACACTAATGCTTAGGAGATTTTATAAATATTAGGGTCTATACTTGTGCGAATTAATTTATAACTTATGATACTGTTTCACAAACCAATGTGATAGTTCAGGTAAGTCCTACACGTCGTCATTCATGGAAACTCTGCGTCACACCCCGTATTATTTTTTAAGCAATCTCTTGATTTATTTAAAATTATCGTATAGAAATTATTGTAAAAAATAAGTACTTTTATTTATTTAAATAACAATTTTTAATTTAAAATATTTTAATTTGTCTGTAAATAATTAGAAAATAGATGACATCGGGAACTTAGATCTCTCTGGAAAATTATATGATGGCACGAGAGTCATGTGTACAGTTAAAAACACGAGAGACATGATTGAGAATTCTCTTGATTCTTACCTTACCTGGGACGTCCCCGAGTCCTGGAATCTGGAAGAAGCGGCAACGGTCCCTTGGGCATACTCTTTAGTAAGTAGCAAAACATTTTATTTTGGATTTTTATTTATCTTATATATGAATATTTTATTTCTATTCTCCTCTAGTTTAAAAAAAGTGATAAATGGGTGTTCTTACTAAACCAAAAGTGACAATGGCTCACAGCATTACCATCAGTACAATCTATGTTTTTAAAATAAAATTTCAAATTAAAACTTACCTTAAGATTCACTTACTTTATTCCGTATGAATAAATACAAGGTATAAACTAGAAATGATTATTTTTATTATTGTTATTATTAATATTATTAATTATTATTATTTTTATTATTTATTTTATTATTTATTATTCTTACTAATTATTTTTTTTATTATTAATATTATTTTTACTAATTATTAATATTTATTATTATTGATTATTATTAAAGTGATCTGTTCTACCACAGTTCATTTGGTCAGTGAAACTATATCACCAGTGCACCCTCTCTTTTTCATATTCCAGCAGGCTCCCAGAATTTTATTCTTTCCATCAAATCATCCAATAATTGAGTCCTAATTCTTCCTAAACTCCTCTTTCCCTCAATATATTCTTCCATGGCATCATTTAGAAGACAGTTCTTTCTAAGGATTTGTCCATTTCAATTGATTTTATACTGAAGAGTCATATTCATAAGGGTTCTGTTCTCTCCAACTCTTCTAAGGGCTTATACATTTTCATCATGTCTTTCCACTTGGTTTTCTCAAGTCTTTTCTAGCACCTCACTTCAAAGGTCTCTTAGCATTTCTTTTTCATCTTCCTGAGAGTCCAAGTTTCTGCACCATGATGATGATGGGCTATCACTCGCTAACGAGTATGATTGTCTTACACGGATATCATTAGTTGAGATTGTGGGTTCTTAGGTGACAGTAAAGACCAATACTGGAGTTACAGATTCTGCCACAGTGTTGGCATACGTTGTCTCCGTTAACCACTGGCTGTTGAGGGTTGACTCTCCTATGACGTATTCGCTCTTTCCGGGAATTACGCTTGTCAGATTGGTGTCTTCATCGTTGTATTTCAAAGTGTTGTTGGCCTTCAAGGACAAGCCGACGCCATTCCGGGAGATTGGCCGGTGTGGCCTCCCAATTGTCAATGTCAATTAGGCACTTCTTCATGTTAAACTTATGAACGTCCTTGTACTGTTTGTACTGTCCCCCCATGTTTCGTTGGCCATCATTCAACTTCTGCACCATAAAGCGCAATGTTCCAAATATAGAATTTTATCAGTTCCTTCTTCAGTTTCAAACTCAACTTGCTAGTTAGCAGTAACCTATTATTGTTGAAGGCTTTCTTGGCAATGGAATTACTAGACCTAATTTATTTGGTGTCGTAGGCATCCTTTCTTTGTTAGCAGAATGCCCATATACTTGAACTGCATTATGACTTCTAACTCTTAATTTATAATTTGTAGGCTGGTAAGTTTTTGAAATTACCATCACTGTTGACTTCTTAATGTCATTATTATTAGCAGCACGTCTTACTACCCGTTCGGGCTATACGCTTCTTAATGTTGATCTCCATTCAATATCATCTCATTGTCTTCACAAACTGCTCTAGCATTACTTACAAGTTGTAACAATAGCAGTGTTAATATTGTGGGTAATTTATTAATTTACTTTTCTTATGTTATTCATGCAATTTCAAAACCGTTATTATTAACAAAGTAATCCATCATCCACAAATACATTATTTCTATTTAATTTGGGAAATAGTCATTAATTTAAAATTAATTACACTAAAAAGAATATTCACATCACAATTCTATTTATTTTCTAGTGGACCAGTGGACTAAAAGTCTATATATAAATAAGTATATTTATAAACTTATTGTAACTCAAAACTCTTCCATCATTACTCCATCCATTTTTCCATTTTAACAGAACATTCTACCCATATACACAAAATAGTTCACTTGTTCTAACAGTTTTCTATTTATACTTAGCTGAAAAGCATTTCCTAATCCATCCTTATTAAAAAGTATCACAAAAGTTTTAGAGGCATTTATACGAAGATCTATTCTGATTCTCACCATATTTCGACGATTTAATGGATTCTGCCATTTACTTTCACTCTCAGCCATTAATACTGCATCATATGAATATAGCAGAACTCTCACATTCAGATCATTCGTTTGTATAATAAACGCGTCATCACAAGCATTCCTCATACACTTATTCATCGACACGTTAAACAACCATGGAGACAACATAAACTTTTCTGATACCTTGTTCAATGTAGACACATTTGTTCGATGATCACCCCAATTTAAAGCAAGCTTTACTTCCTACATACTTTACTAGCCACGCATTCACAACCATACTCTTTCAAAATATTCTATAATAAATTACTATTCACATGATCATAAACTTTCTCCATTCAACAAGTGCACATTCCATTTTTTTCATTACTGCTATAAATTTCTCAGTTGGTCAATGCAACCTGACATAAAATAATATTAAACATCCCAAACATTCTTGGCAGTTTTTTTAAGAACCTTCTCAAAAAAGGCTCTCTCAAAAACTTTACATTTAATATTAATTAACTAATTGAGCTATAGTTCTAACATTACCACTGAATGCTTTTGCCTTTGTAAAAAGGAACAATTAAAGCAGTCTTCCAGATATTAAGTACATTTGAAATCCTAGAACACACATTGAACAACTCACACAATCTGACTACCATGCACCACATTTAAGCATTTCTCTTATGATTCAATCTACGACCACATATTTGGCCTTCTGTGACACTTACATAGCTTAAACACTTCAACCTCATTAATTATTTCATTTACCATTACATATTCCCTAATTTATGATATTTTCTCTATGTTTCCGCTGGATAATGATTCAAAATACTCCTTTCGTCACTCTCTTTTACAGTTTTCATCCCAAAACATATCACCAAGTGATTATGAATAACACAGGCCTTACCTTGCACTCCTTAATTCGTTATCTTTACCCACTACCAAAACAACTTTTTATTTCCTTTAAATCATTCTAAATTCTTTCTCCTTCATTAAAACTTAACTGCTCCGTTCTTTCCTTTAATACTTTATTTACATTCAACTTTTTTTCTTTGTATATGTTCGACAACCTATCTTGTTTTGTTTCATTCTTCATAGACATAATTTGTTTGTATGCTTCTTTCACCTGTTCATTGCCACATGAATCTCATTTTAAGTTTCCCACCACCACAGATCCACACACATATCTCGCTCACACAGCAATGGCATCTTTTATTCTGTACCAAGCATTTGACATACCATTAGTATTTATTTCAACATTGCATTCCTGATCTTGTAGCTATAATTGTTCAATCAGAAAACTTATATATTTCTCTCTTACATTTTTATCATGCAAATTTTCCACTTTCAATCTTGTTTACTTAATACTTTTGGGCTGCTTGCTCACAAAATTCCAATCTAATTCAACTACGACAATCACTAGGAAATAATCCGTTCCACATTAAGCTCCACGCCCAGCTCTATAATTATTTACTAAACTTCTAAATCTCTCATAATAGACCATAAAAGTAATCATCGTTCTATAATCACTCTTTTTCCATCCATACAACTAAATATATTTTTAATTAAACCATACGTTCAACACAAATACACTTTCTTATAAACACAGACTCACTAACGCATTACCCTGTCATCGCCATACCTTCCTCACACTCTCTGAATTCTCATTTGGGTACCTAAACTTCCATTTACATCTCCTAAATGATAATTCTTACACCAGGCTCCAGTGACGTAGCTAACACTTTGAAGAAGGGGAGAGTGAAAATAGACAAAAAATAATTTTACCTTAGATCCTCTTATATATTAACTCTTCTTCTTCTCAGCAAATACATCTATCACTCTTTTTCCTTTTTCTGAAATTATGTGCCCATGAAAAAACAGTTTAAATTTTTTTTTTCTCAATAGGATGTTGATTAACAAGTTTGTTTAGTTTATTCGAAGGAAAAATATTAGAAATTCTTAGAAACAATTTTCACAAACAAGCTCAACAAAATCAAACTGACTAAAACTACCAAATCGTAGCTGAACACACTGATAATCAATAATTTAAAATTCACTCTTCTTAAGGACTGAATTGAACTGTCATTGAAACATAGATCTTTGTCAAGTGCCCTACTTTCATCACAACATGTTTTGATAGTGTCGTCCTTTCTTAATTTCTCAATATTATTTATTAAAGTCCTAATATCACTGTTGCACAGAGTTACATCTTAAGTAGACTTTGCTTGCATAATGTTGAAAGGATGAGCGGTGAAAATAAATATCTTGTTGTAGAAACACAATAGATACACAAATGTTTGATCATCTAGACTTCGTTTGAAGTTTTTTTTATTTATTTAGCACCGCGTCTTACTAAACGTTCGGGTTATACGCTTTCGTTTGAAGTCAATTGCACTATTAGTAGAGTCTTCGTCCCAGTCTGAGTCTGAATAAAATAGTATATGGTTTGGAACACTGTTTAGATCTTCCTAATGAGCAGCGATTGTTGATGTTGCACGTGAATGATAATTCCAACATGTTGTACTTGCTTGAGGTAATTTAAAGCCTAACTCTCTCAAGAGTTCAGTCCTTTTAGATGATTTACTAAAAAATGTATGAAATTCTTTAAGATCTTATACAAATAAATTAACTATTCTGATTGTTTTAAACCCATGCAGCAATACCAAATTTAATTGATGATCTTAAGAAATAACAAACATTGCACAAGGATAATGTTCTTTCACTAAAGCTCGAAGCCCACCTTGACTGCCAGATATAACGGCCGCTCCATCGTATGTGTGACAAATTAGTTTCTTATCAATGTTCCAATCCTTAAAAACAGCCATAATAACTTCAAATAGTCCACTTGCAGTTTTGAATTTTGAAACGTCAAAAAAAAATCTTTCTTCAACATAAACCTCTTTGAAGTATAGAAATATTACACTTAATTGAAATTTACAAGAGACACCCAGTGTTTTGTCAGTTGAACTGATATAAATTTGCAAGAATAAATTTCTTGTCGCAATTTTTAATTTATAATGTTAGTGATAACTTAAACTCATTTTTTATCTCCCCTAACACACCTTTGAAAACGGAGTTAGATTCTAAATATTCCCACATTAACTCTTCTTGAGCAAGTAAGTCTAACAGCTCAATATAGGTGCCCTTGTTATCGGAACGTCCATCTTTACAATGACCATGAAATGTTCGTTCTTGTTTGTCGAGATGACACACCATTTGGAAAAGACGGCTGACCATTTTTATGTTGTGTGCAACTTGTTCACTGTGTTTGATAGCCGAAAGACGAGCAGCTTCGGAAAAAACATGTTCAATTCTGCCACGGCCTAAAATTTGAAAACACTCGGTGTTAAATATATGCCTAAAAGAAATTTATGTTTTTTTTCTTTCCTATTAAAGGTTTTTTATTTTAGAAATACCTTGCTTACTCCATTTAAGTTCCCCTCCAAACACAAGACAAAAAAAAAAAGTTTTATACTTGCCACCTGTTATAACCAATTGTATTTATTGTACCAACGGTATTGAAATGCCCTCTTTTGTTTTAGTGGAGAATAATATTTAGCATTGCCATTGGTTTTGCTTATTTTTAGTTTCATATTTTTGTTCATATGACACTGTTGAAAATGGCACTCTTAACAAAAAAATGTATAAGGCCTTCCCTATCCATTTTTAAATGAATTCTAATTTAATAGCTTGAATGTTATCTTAACACACATTACACGATACACTGTATCCGAGTCAAAACTAAAACTGAATATAATTTTGGAAAAGCATTGATGGTTTTATATGGGAAAACCACCCATTATCCTAAACTTACATTTGTAGATACTAACATTTGTAAACATATTAGCTATTTTGTTTATCACACTTTAATATAGTTTAGTGTTCTTTTAGTTACTACTTATAGAATTAGACAAATAAAAAGTTATATTTTGAGAAAATGTTCTGCAAATATATTATTTATTACTTTTACGTATTTTCTTGTAAAATTTGTTACGTAAGGAAGGCAAATACCTTTAGCTAAAGTAGTAGGTCAGTAGCTTAGTGCTTGAATGATTTTGATACAAACCCTCTCTCAAGAGCCAAACCACCCATCCCCACCCCTCACCCTCTAGACACCGATTACCTTTCCACAATCCTCATTAAAGATATCAGGTAATAAAGGAATGTTGCCAAACATAAAACCAAATCCTAACTATCTGCAACATATTAAACATTATTTCATTAAATTAACATTTACAAGTTGAAAACAATTGTTGTATTGTTTAAGATAAATATGTTTTTATGAATAATATGGTAAATAACCAACAAATCATATTTTGTTAATCAAGTTTCTAAGCCTCAACGAAATTTGACAACCCTTTCTTTGTTAACTAGGTTCTTCTCATGGCTATGAGTGGCAACGGTGAATTAGGGAAGGAAACTTAAAGGGAGATGAAAACAAAAAAATGGAAGTCTCAATATGATAAAGTGAAAGAGAAAAATAATGTAATATCCTTGCAAGAACAAATTATATAATTTTTCTTCATGGCAGAGCTTCTGTAGAATCTACAATTTTTTTAATAAACTTTTTGTATTTATTTTTCTATCCCGTAAAAGGATTTAGGAGACTTAGTCTCATAGTATACCCTGACGCTACGCCCCTTCCAGGCTTACATATAATCAATACTTCATTAAGTTCATCCCAAAACTCAACTCTCACATTCTCGTCTTCACCCTCCACTAGAGCATAAACAGAAGACAAAATAATCCCACGAATGTCTATTTTCATGCACAACCATATACATCTTGATGGCACTGACTCGTACCTTCTCACAAGCAGCTTACCAGTTGAGAATAGAATTAAACCTACTCACTGACTTTCCCTTACCAATTCATCCACACCTGACCATAGTGCCCCACCATCACACTTTATCAACATATTTTTCCTCTTCAGATTGGTTTCACATACACACAATATATCAATTTCTCATCCAATCATTTCCTCTAATAATTAACAAGACCTCCATACCACACACTCCATTCGCATTCCACTTTCCTTTAATCCATGTTCTCGCCTTTAGTTTATTGGAAACTGTCTTGTCGTGACACAAAATCTTGATCTTATAATATCCTATAGCTTATCTCAGGAATGTAAGTTGAGTGTATATGCAAGATAATATTATGTGAATTCAAAACCTTTTTTTCGTCGTACTTAAATCCTAGAATAATAAGATAAGCTGTATTAAGACATCTCTCTTTTCAACTTCATACCACTAAAGTATATAAACTAGAAACAATCTATAGTACAAAAACAAACAAAATTATTAAGGAAGATTCGGGAATTTTTTCTTAGTGACAAATAGATTGCTCTACCATAAGTGCTAATGCTCTTTAATAATAAATAGTGTACGTTCAACATCAGTGCTTGGTGCTGTTGAATACTCTAGCACTCCTCCCTCTGCTTTCCTCTCTACATTCACCTCCACCTTGGGTACACTTAATAATTACCACCCTTTTAAATTCCTTCTCCTTATATCTGTCTTATTGCTCTGTTTCTTTTTATACCTCCTAGCTCATTCTACAAATCATCTTCTTCCTTCGTCCTCACTCTCTCTAAAATCCTCCTCACTATCTCCTATCCTATTTGCTCACCCTCTCATGGACGCTCTTCATCCTATGTTCCACCTTCTATCCCAGCCAAGTTTACTAGTATGTGTTCTAAAAGAATAGTCCTGCCGCATGTAGAAGGTCCTATGATATTATGACAGTTGGGCAAGCAAAATAAAAACACATACAAATAAGTTAGTACTGTGTGTGTATATATATATATATTATATTGATTTATTTCTTTTTTACATTTCAAAAATCACTCTAGATCTTATACTCATTATGCTTATGGTCACTATATTAGCGTTGTCCCTAATCCCGAATGTCGGGGGAAAATTTTGGGATATTGGTTGTTCCAAAAACTTGGGCTGGAAATATATAGATTTGAATTTCTCCTCGATTACACTATTCCGGTTTTGAGATAAAGCATCTAATAATATACATGGTATTGTCAAAAGAGCAGATTCTCAGCCATTTGGGTTATTATATTCAGTGGCGCAGGAATGGGAAGTACGAGGGTAAATTTTACTCCTTCCTAAATATTGAGTGGGGTAAAAGTATAATTTTACCCCCCCCCCCTATCCTGAAATAATATAGTAAAACCTTTAGATAATGTATAGATTTTGTTGAGGCAAGATACAAAGTTCACACTAAAGTAACATAATAAAAATAAAATGTGCTTGGTGCACACACTGTGTGAAAACTCTGATAGTTATGCCAGCTACATCAGCTAATGCAGAAAGAAGTTTTTCAATGCTTATACGAATAAAAACTATCTTCGCTCCACGATGAAGCAATGTAGACTAAATTACCTTTATCTGCTGAATGCATATCCTGAGAGGCTCAACAAACTTTAAAATTGCAACACTAGTTAGTGGTATTATAGCTAAGAACGAATTTAGGGCAAAGGTGTATGAAATCCTACTTTAAGTTTCGGTGTCTCATAATTTTTAGCTAAGCTACAGCAGATATAATTTTTCCTAATTTGTTTTGTGTGTATTAATTCTAATGCTTGGTATGACTAAAATAAATGAGAAAAATACACAATGGGACCGTTAAATACAGGTATCCCTCGTTATACGCGATATCACTTGATGTGTTTTCACTCTAACACGATTAAGAAATAATAAAAATAATGCATGGTCGGCAGTAATTTCTCAGTCACCCTGTGCGGTGATGGAGTGACCTTGTGCATGCACATTCCAGTTAGGACAAAGATCTTTATTGAACAGTTTGGTGTTAGGGGGGATGGTATTGACAACATTGGAGATGCATGGGCAGAAGTTAAACAGTCCTGTATGAAGGGAGTTTGGAAAAATATTCGGCCTGAAGTTTCTGATTTTCATGATTTTGATCCTGAACATGAGTTTTCCAAAACAAGACATGACATGTTAAATTTGAGGACGTAGACCAGGCAAATCTGGATGAATTTCTCCAATCCCACTTAATAGAACTCAACAATGAAGATCTTCAAGAAATGGAGAGCGGTACAAAGAATGAAGAGGAAGAGTCCTATGTTATTGAGCTTATTAAACAACTTATACAAAACCAATTGATGAATTTTTAAAGCACATTGACAGTGCAATTAGAATCATTAAACATGGAATCCTAACATGTATAGAGGTGCCAAAGTTGCCAGAAAGAATGAGATATTTGGCTTGCAACGAAGCACTCTATAAAGAGTGGAAGAATGCTGCCCGTTAGCTTAGTCTTGACCATTTCATCAAAAACTTTGGAAATATTAAAGAGCAAGAGCTTACCATCCCAGAGCTTTCTAGAAAGCCAAAGCTTACCATCCCAGAGCCTTCAAGAAATCAAAAGCTTACCATCCCAGAGCCTTCAAGAAAGCAAAAGCTTACCATCCCAAAGCCTTCAAGAAAGCAAAAGCCTACTATCCCATAGCCTTCAAGAAAGCAAAAGCTTACCATCCCAAGGCCTTCAAGAGAGAAAGAGCCTATCGTCCAAAGGCCGTCAAGAGAACAAGAGCTTACTGCCCCAGAGCCTTTAAGAGAGCAAGAGCCTACCATCCAAGGACTGTTAAGAGAGCAAGAGCTTATCATCTTAGAGCCTTCGGGAGAGCAGTAGTCTACCATCTCAGGGCCTTCCAGAGAGAAAAAGCCTACTGTCCCCGGGCATTCAAGAGAGCAAGAGCCTACCATCTCAGGGCATTCCAGAGAGCAAAAGCCAACCATTCTAAGGCCTTCAAGAAAGCAAGAGCCTACCGTCCCCAGGGCCTTCAAGCGAGCAAGAACCTACCATCCCAGGGCCTTCAAGAGAGTAAGAGCCTATAGTCTTAGGGCTGTCAAGAGCGAATGATACTGATAATCCAGATTTGCTAAATCCATTTAATTTATCATGTGATTAAATTATTATTATTATTAGCACCGCGTCTTACTACCCGTTCGGGTTATACGCACTTACGCTAATGTGTAATGGTAGGGTGATTGTGAGATGAAATGAAGGACCTACAGTTTAACGTGGGATCCAAACCACGGTGGAGGCCTGGCATTCCTCACATTCACAAGTTGTGATTAATACAAGTCTTGTCAGAGGTGAAGGAAGGGTTCAGCAATCAGATAAATCTGTACCGGGACCGAGGATTGAACCACGGACCCCAGCACAAAAGTCTGACACCTTACCCCTAGACCACCAGGTCACCGATATCATGCGATTAAAGATTAACAGTAAGTTCACCTGTAGCGTTGTATTAATTAGATAAATTAACTAAAAATTGCATTTATTTACAAATTTCAGGGGATTCAATATTGACAAAATGTGTAGGCTACCTATAGTATTGAACTACTTATATAAATTAATACAAATTGCATTCATTTACAAGTTTTAGGTTTATATTTACTTTTTACTTTCTCACTATCTTACAGGTAGAGAAATTATTGTGACCGTCAGTCAAAAAAAATTAAACTTAACATTTTTATGAATCTTGACGTTTAATGACCCCTTGAATTCGAAAAAGTTGTTTTTGAATTTCCGTCATTCTGTCTGTCTGTATTTCTGACTGTACCTCCGACTAGAGCCTAAACTATTTTACCGATCAGTGTAAAACTTGGTTTCTATGGTTTCCATAGGGTTGCCACGATGGTTTTTTTGGAATTGGATGTTTAACTCTAAAACTAAGGGTAGTTTACAGTAGGGCAAAAAGATCAAAAATATCGATTTACTCAAAATAAGCTCAAATGATTTTGACTAAATTTCATTTCAAAACATTAATAAATATTCCAAACAAAATGGCTACCCTCAATATTTCGGCAAAATGACTTTAAGTATTCTAGTCTGTTGTGTAAATTCGCATTTTTTTTTATCATATCTACGAAACTATTTGAGATATGAAGTTACTTATAATTGCTATTTATAATACAAATCTTTGATTTGAAACATATCTTTATAAAACCAATATTTTTCTAGCTACCGTAAAGATATATGTATAAACTTTTGAACACTTAAGATGATTCGTCCAGCAAGCTTCTCTTAGAATTAATAGGCTGTAACATTTTGATGGTGAATTTTTAACATCGTTGAAAGGGGGTGGTTGTGTTGTAAAGAGGCGGATGGGCGGGTGGAGGGGGAAAGTAAGCTGGGATTGCCAGCTCTTTGTCACAACAGTGTTGTCATAATACTACCTCTTTTTTCCGCTAAGGAAGAGAACTTCACTGTTATTTAGTAATTTAGAACATGAATGGTCACTACATGGCTCACCCAGGAGTTATGGTCTTGAGTTTGAATCCTGGCTACACAAGTTTAGAAAATTAATAAATTAAAATATTGAACTTATTACACGTGTCGCAAAGTATTTATTGTACCGAATACTATTAGGCCTATATTTAAAAAATGTATTCTTTGAAGGAAAAAAGTATTTCTAGGCAATTTAATGAAATAATTTGAGTGGTGAAAGTTTAAGGGTTCTTTTATTATTCTTTTAGCACCGAGTATTACTATCCGTTTGCGGTATACTCACATGCACTAATTTCGCTAGTTAGTTAAGGATTAGGAAAGCTGAATTCAGAGGAAGTGCACTCCTATTTGCATAGAGATTATGGGAAACAATTTATAATAAAGCTACACTCTGTACACCTGACCTAGATCAAACCCCGATCTCCCTGTCCTTAACGATCTAGTCTACTACGAGAGTGACGCCTTAGGGATCATGATGGACTAGAGCAGGTTTTAGAGTTCTTTTTTTATAGTAAAAAAATGTATTACTTTTCGTTGTTATTATTATAACAGTTAACAGAGCTCTTGATTGGCATCTTACAAACCCGCCGAAAAGCTGTAAAAATGTTCGAATGCCACATAGGTCCAGTGGCCTACAAGACTAGGACCAACTGGTCAACAAGCTTATGCATAAGAAGGCAAAGTGATCGACAGCCAACTGATTGACCAAATAGATTAAAAATATTTTAAAGATTGAGTGTGTCAAGTGATCGACACGTTTAGGACCATGTGATAAGATATACAACTGTTTGACTTGAGAGAACCTACTGGTATACAAAAGTCGAAAATAATTGACCACTTGACCAATTGAATGACAAGTTAATACATTACAAACAACATGTTCAACAACAAAATCGTAAACGGAAAATAACAAATAAAGTCTGAAATATTATTTTTTAGTAAAATTTATAACTCTAACAAATACCCATATTTGTGGTCACATGGTCCAATGCGTCATTCACATTCCTTATTCTGCGTATAGCTCAAACGGGGAGTGAGAATCTAAGGGGAAAAAAAAAGTAGATTTTTTTAGTACCGCAACTTACTACCCATTCAGTTATACACTAATTTTGTGGATTAAAATCATCATTAGTAAGGCATCAATTTTCTAAGTTGGTCTTTTTGGGTTAACCAGTTGGCTTTTGATCATTTTGTCCGCATATGCATGGGTGCAACCAGTTGGAAGTCATGACCTACTCGTGTAACCAAGAACCGGTACATCAAACAATATTAGATTATGAACCAGTGGTAACGGGGCCCGGGACATCAAATAATGTAATATTATGAACCACTGGTAGCTAGGCACCGGGATATCAAATAATGGAATATTTTCAACACTGGTAACCAGGCCCTGAGACATAAAACAATATGTAATGGATAGCTGTAGTGATCATTTTACGAGTGCAGTGAGCGTACCAACCTCTGTAACTGGAATGTGGAAAGAGGGGGTGGGGGCGCACAAGTGCAAATAGCCAGGTAAAAAAGCAGTCTTCCTGTGAGTGAGTTTGGAACTGGTCGTATCAAACTAGACTCGTGGACACTGTAACCAAGTATCGTATGTGTATATATTGATGTGTAACAGCTGTACCAATGTTTGTACTCAAGTGTAAATATATATATATAATTTGTAAATAGTAAAACACGCTACAATTGGTGGCAGCGGTGGTTGTTATAAATTCAAATTTAAATGGCAGAAATGTGTGCAAAACCAACCGTATACACTGGTTCTGGTGATTGTTGTTAATGGCTATTTCAATTCCAAATGGCGGCAGAAATCAATGGTTGGAGTGATGAAAAAAAGTTTGTTGATGGGTGTGTTCCTCTCGGGGGTAGCTCTTAGTGTGTACAGAGACCTTCCAGATAGCGAGAGATAAGTATGGGCAACATTAGTGGAGTGGTTAAGGGACAAATTTAATCCGCGTGAAAGAATAGAGCTTGATAAATTACAGTTCCAAAACCCAACTACGGATTGGTGAATCGCTACTGGAGCTTGCTACGAGCTTAAGAGCCCTCGCGATTAGCGTACACCCGACTGTAAATAGCGAAGCTAGAGACGAACTATCGTGGGACCAGTTCTTGGTAGATCTCGGGAGTGATATAAAACTTCGTGTGTGGTAAGAGCGGCCTAAGATGCTAGACGCTGCTGTGAGTTTGGCTCTTGAGTTGGAAGCTATAGGTCAAGTGAAGGCAGCCGACCGCGTGTGTCGAGTATCCACAGATGATGAGTTATTGCAATCGATAAAGACAAGTGACGCTTGTGTTGTAACTCAACAGCATCACAAAACGGACAAATGATGATCATGGTGATGCAAACAATGGATGCCATCCACGATGTTTGTGAATATTTGAAAAGTGTTGCAGGTACCATTCAGACAATGAATCAATGTCAACGTTGACGAAAAATCAAGTGCTACCAATGCGATGAAATGGGACATGTTCGGGCAAAATGTAGTAAGGACAAGAAACAAAAAACTAGTGCGTGCCGGTGTGCCCAAAACCACACTGGCAATAAATTCCGATTCAAAACAGTACCACGTTGTAGTAGGAAGTGTGGAACCATGCTCGAATGTGTTCGTGAAGGGAAAATTATGGGACGAGCCTATAGATTTACTGATAGACACTGGAGCGGCTGTTTCCCTCATAGATGAGAAAGTTTGGTGACGAGTGTCAAATGATAAACTTCAGCCAACGAACAGGCCAGTTGTACATGCAAGTGGTGATCATATGACCGTGCTTAATACAGTGAGTGTACCTGTTAGAATAGGAAGCTATTTTGTAACACAGGAAAAGATTGTTGCAAAGGGACTGACACAGATGTGCTTTGTAGGCACTGACTTCTTATGCAGAAACAAATGAGATGTTTTGCTTTTGAAAGGAATAATGCGTGTGGGTGAAGGTGAAGTACCCCTAAATCAAACACTAGGGGAACCACAGCCCAGAGTGTGCCGGGTGACTTTGAAAGAGATAACCATGATACCGAGTGGAAATGAGGTGATTCTCCAAGCAGAAGTCATTGCAGACAAGAGGATGGGGGTATTAGAAAGAGTCACCTTTCTTAGAAGCATGGATTTTTCGTGGCCCGCGTTTTAGTATCTTCCAAGGACAAGGCTATTCCAGTGAGATTGATAAATCCACACCCACAACCTGTGACTTTATATAGTAGGACACATATTGGATTACTGATGCCATGTGTCATGGCAGGGATGGTAGGGACTGGAGATAAAACTACCTGGGGCGAGAAGGCATCCAGTTTATTTGATTTAGACTCGGTCAAGATATCACCTGCACAGCGTTCCATAGCAGAAGCCAAGTTGAACGATTTTCGAGATGTGTGTTCTTGGGGACCAAATGACCCTGGTCGTACTAATCTAGTTTTTATCACTAAATTGATACGGGTGGAAGTACATCCATTCTCCAACCACCGAGACGAGTACCATTCCACTGTAGGAAGTAAATGAGAAATGTTGTGAAAAAGATGAGTGAAAATGACGTTATTTAACCCTCAAACTCCCCATGGAGCTCACCCGTTGTTATGGTGAAGAAGAAAGATGACGGAACTAGGTTTTGTATAGATTATTTGTGGCTGAACGATATTACAAAGAAGGACGCGTATCCCGTCCCTCGTAAATACAATCTACTGGACTCTCTAGAAGGTGTTAGGCTATTTTCCACAATCAATATGGTGAGTGGCTATTGGCAGCTTGAGATTGCTCCTCAGGATCGTGAGAAGACAGCACTTACAACAGGAGATGGGTTGTGGGAGTTCAAGGTGCTGCCTTTTGGAATTTGTAATGGCCCAAGCACGTACCAAAGATTGATGGATCTAGTTCTATCTGGCTCCCAGTGGGATACGGCATTGGTGTACCTGGATGATATAATCGTGATTGGGAGAACCTTTGAGGAGCACATCAGTAGACTAAATGAGGTGTTCAAGAGATTAGGGGAAGCTGGCTTAAAAGTGAAACCATAGAAAAGTAATCTATTTCGAAAAACTGTGAAGTTTCTGGGACACGTTATTACAAAGAAAGGTTTGGCCACTGATCCGGAAAAAGTTCGTTCAATGTTGGATTACCCCATACTTAGTGATATCACTGTGCTCAAGGCATTTCTGGGTTTATCTTCATATTACAGACGTCATGTAAAAGGATTTTCAAACATCGCAGCACCCCTATATCAGATCACACAAAAAGGATAAAGGTTTAGGTGAAATGAACCGTGTGATTGTGCCTTTAAACAGCTGAAACAACGTCTAACATCTGCTCCAATTCTTGCCTGTCCAAGGATGAACAGTGGGACAGTCATCGGAGCTGTTTTAAGTCAAGTACAGGAGAGAGAAGAACGCGTAGTATCTTACCTTATTCGAGCGCTAACAAAGGCTCAACGTCGCTATTGTGTAACTAGGAGAGAGATGTTGTCTTTGGTGTATGCAACTCGACATTTCCGGAGTTACTTGTACGCAAAAAGGTTTAAAGTACGCACAAACCACAACTATCTTCGCTGGATGCAGCAGTTTAAAGAATCTGAAGGTCAAGTTGCCCGGTGGCTAGAGCAATTGGCTGAATTTGAGTTCATGGTAGAGCATCGTCCTGGAAAGAGTCACGGAAATGCTAATGGACTGACCCGTTTGCCATGTAAATAATGTGAGCAGGAGGAGTTACCGGTATCTACAATATCTCAAGATGACTCAAGCTGAGCACTTAATTGGTCAGACACGGACATCAGATTGCTACAGGACGCTGATGAAGCCATTGGACACATTGCTAAACTAAAGCGGGAAGACAAGGAAAGGCCAACCACCTGTGAAGAATCCAGTAGAGGAGAGAGCTACATGACCTATCTATCGATATCTTAAGATCATTGTATGATGTGGCTACTGGGGGCCACTTAGGTGTTATGAAGACATTAGAGAAAATCTGACACAGGTTCTTTTGGCCAAGGATGACCACTGATATAGAGCTGTGGTGTAGATAATGTCCTGAGTGCGCGAGAAGGAAATCACCGACGACCAAGCTGAGAGCACCCCTTGGGATTTAACATGGAGGATTTCCCCTCCAGCGTGTAGCTACGGATATTCTGGGACCCCTGCCAAAGATAGTTCAAGGAAACAAATACATTCTTGTAGTGACTGACCACTTCACCAAATGGACGGAGGCTTATGTTATGCCAGATATGGAAGCGTCAACAGTAGCTAAGCTCATTGTAGGAGAGTTCATCTGCTGGTTTAGTGTGCCAGTAGAACTTAACACAGATCAAGGACGCCAGTTTGAGTCTAAGCTATTCCAAGAAATGTGTCAACTTCTTGGGATAGAGAAAACTCGTACAACTCCATACCACCCACAATCAGATGGCCTGGTAGAAAGATTTAATAGAACTCTATGCGCAATGCTTTCTCAGTACGTCCACAAATCTCAGGACAACTGGGACTAAGGCCCTGCAACAAGTTCTACTAGCATACCGGTCCAGTCCACAAGATTCGACGAAGTTCACCCCTTACTATCTCATGTTGGGCCAGGAGGTACGGTTACCAATTCACTTGATGTATATAAAACCAGAGCCTGCCTTCAGTGTCGTAGAGTATGCTCGGCAGTTAAGAACACATTTAGAAAATGCTCATTGTTTGACATGAGAATATCTCGGTAAGACACATCGGGTGCAAGAAGATGTGTACGACCGGAAGTGCATGGGTAGTGCCTATAAGGTTGGTGATCATGTGTGGCTGCACCAGCCAGCAGTCAGGAAAGGAAAGGAACGTCACCTAAACTACACAGGACATGGGATGGCCCATATATTGTGAAGACCATAATATCAGATGTAGTCTACCGTATTCAACGTGAATCACCCAAGCGGAAACGAATGGTTGTAAATTTCAACCGGCTGAAGCCCTACAGTCAGGTCCTAAGGGAACCACTATCAACAACAGACAGGGAAGGGACAGATGTTAGAGAAAACTTGTCCCCTGAGAAACACATAGGGCTTAGTTTTTTACCAAGAAGTTCTAGTTTAGATTTTTCTAATGCAGGTAAACAAAAACTAATAGTCTGGAATTATTTGTGCTACCCAGGATTATTCCAGAGAGACGCTATCCGGTGAGGCAGAGGAAGCCCACGGGATACAATCTATACGTGTGATCATAATGACTTTCCTTTGGAAAAAAAAAGACAAAAATAACTCTCAGTGTGATGTATTATAGTGGCTCAGGAGAGCCTCTTAAAATATGGGAGGCAATAGGCTAGTGGATAGCTGTAGTGACCATTTTGCAAGTGCAGTAAGCGTACCAACCTCTGTAAATGGAATGTGGAAAGAGGGGGTGGGAGCACACAGGTGCAAATAGTCAGGTAGAAAAGCAGTCCTCCTGTGAGTGAGTTTGGGACTGGTTGTATCAAACTAGAGTCATGGACACGGTAACCAAGTATTGTACGTGTATATATTAATGTATAACAGTTGTACCAATGTTTGTACTCAAGTGTAAATATATATATAATTTGTAAATAGTAAAACACGCTACAAATAGAATATTATGAACCACTAATAACCAGGCCCAGGGACACAAATAATAGCAGATTGCGAACCAGTGGTAACAAGACCCCGGGACATAAAATAATAGAAGATTATGAATCAGTGGTAAAGAGGCCCTGGGATATAAAATAGAATATTATGAACCATTGGTAACAAGGCTCCGGGACATAAATAATAGCAGATTATGAACCAGTGGTAACAAGGCTCTGGGACATAAATCAATTGAAGATTATGAACCAGTGGTAACGAGGCCCTGGGATATAAAATAGAATATTATGAACCATTGGTAACAAGGCTCCGGGACATAAATAATAGCAAATTGCGAACCAGTGGTAACAAGGCCCCGGGACATAAAACAATAGAAGATTATGAACCAGTGGTAACGAGTCCCTGGGATATAAAATTGAATATTATGAACCAGTGGTAACGAGGCCCTGGGATATAAAATTGAATATTATGAACCACTGGTAACAAGGATCCAGGACATAAATAATAGCAGATTATAAACCACTGGTAACCAAGCCCCGGAACAACAAACAACAGTGGGTTCCGAGTTGAAGCTGTAATTCAAACTAAGATTCTTAGTGGATAAGTTGAATGTATGATTTAGACTCTGATTTTAATAGGAAGATCATTATTTGACAACTAGATAAGTAACTGGAAATGGGTTTACTAATTCATACGTCAAATTATGTGATCTACAACTTACCTTTGATAAAGGCCTATAGTATAATATTTACATAAGTTATAGTCTGAACTGACTAAACTTTTATATCATCAGTGCGCGTGAATATAATCTCATGAGTGAGGGACGAATCTTGGATAGCTCAGTGCTAGAACTTTGACGCGCTAAAATCCCGGGTTCAATTTTATTCTAATTTCAAGGAATCATTTTTCAACAAATATAAATTAATTAAATTGTATTCTCCTCCATACGAACAGTCCCATAGTTAAAATGATTTTGCAGTTTTTGTGTTGATATTCATTATTAATTATTTAAGGAAGCCGTAATTCAAACCAAAACTCTTTGTGGTGAGTTTAAATGTATTCTATAGTTCCTTACCAACTCCAATCAATTAGGGAGCTACAATGTCTTTAGCAAATGATATATACGCCACATATATATCTCCTACGTTTGTTATGAGTTTATTACATACCCAAGGCAGTAGCTAGCCAATAATTTCAGGGGGGGTTTGTTGGACACATCCCCAATTGCCGGAAGCTAGAATAAAAAAAGGATAAATAGTTCTAGAAACTATTTGAAGTGGTTTTTTTGGCAACATAACCCCCTAACTGCCAGAGGCTAGGGCAAATTCTAAATATTAAACACCTCTAGAAGCTATCTGAAGTGCTTTTTATGGCTACACAGCTCCCTAATTTGTACTTGTACCTTAATTTTGATATTGTTTGAACCATAAATAATGCAATTTTTTTTTCCATAAAATTTCGGGGAGGGTTTGAACCCCCAACCCCCCTCACCCCCGTCTACGGCCCTGTGCTTACCTGAAAACATCGTAGATCAAATCTTTCATTGTTTTAAGTTAATACCAATTCTTGTTCAATTTTGCCTTTTTTTTTCGTTTTTTTAGTCTTGATGCACGTTGCTTTTTAGGGTTGAACTTAACCATTTTACATAAACACGCAAAACTATGATTTTTTTTTCTAGAAAATGCCTAAATGAATGCAGTACTCATTTTACATTAGATTTATTTCTAAGATTCTATATACTTTTTAATGTTCAATTTACAACCAGTAATAAAAGTGAAACTCATATATTTTTATACATTCATGAAGTTAATTGNATTCCAGTGAGGACGATGATCTTTACTCTACAGTTTGGTGTTAGGGGGGGTGGTATTGACAACATTGGAGATGCAGGGGCAGAAGTTAAACAGTCCTGTATGAAAGGAGTTTGGAAAAATATTTGGCCTGAAGTTTCTGATTCTCGTGATTTTGATCCTGAACACGAGCTTTCCAATTCAAAACATGACATCGTTGACATAGCAAGATGTTGGATTTTAGGACATAGACCAGGCAAATGTGGATGAATTGCTCCAATCCCACTCAATAAAATTCACCAATGAAGATCTTCTAGAAATGGAGAATGGCATAAAGGATGAAGAGGAAGAGCCTTATGTTGTTGAGCCTACAAACAACTTTCAACAAAACAATTTGCTGGTTTATTTAAGCACATTGACAGTGCATTAGAATCAATGAAGAGAATGACCCTAACATGGATAAAAGCACCAAAGTTGCCAGAGAGATTCGGAGTTCTTTGTAGCAAGCCAAAGAACTATATAGAGAGAGGAAGAATGCTGTTCGTCAGCCGAGTCTTGAACATTTTATCAAAAAATTGAAAATCGTCAGTCTAATGACCCAGGGCCTTCATGACAGCAAGAGCTTATCATCCCCGGGCCTTCAAGAGAGCAAGAGCCTACCGCTCAAGGGCCTTCAAGAGAGCAAGAGCCTACCGTTTAAGGGCCTTCAAGAGAGCAAGAGCCTACCGTTTAAGGGCCTTCAAGAGAGCAAGAGCCTACCGTTCAAGGGCCTTCAAGAGAGCAAGACCCTACCGTCCAGGAGCCTTCAAGAGAGCAAGAGCCTACCGTCCAAGAGCCATCAAGAGAACCAGAACCTACCATTCATGGGCCTTCGAGAGAGCAAGAGCTTATCATCCAAGGGCCATCAAGAGGACAAGAGACTACTGTCCAAGGGCCTTTAATAGAGCAAGAGCCCATCCCAGGGTCGTCAAGAGAGCAAGAGAGTGATCATCCAGATTTGCCAGATCCAGTTAATTTATCATGTGATTGAAGATTAACAGTAAGTATACCTGTAACATTGTATTAGATACATTTATTAAAAATTACATTTGTTTACAAATTCCAGGGATTGAAGATTGACAATAGGTGTAGGCTACCCATAGTATTGTACTAGTTAGATAAATTAATTAAAATTGCATTCATTTACATGTTTTTGTGTTATGCGATTATTTATCAGAAGCAATCACTCGCGTAGTGCAAGGGACAGCTATATTACATTTTCCTGGGTTTTTTTTAAAAAAAATCTCAAAAATGTTATCCCCTATAAAAGTACATTATTATTTCTACCTCCCCTCCCCCCCCCAATAAAAACGTTCCTGCGCCAGTGATTATACTTTAATAGACCATTCGTTTCGAGATACAGTGTCATGATCAAAATGATAATGGGAACAATATTCCAATTATTTTTAAAACTCACACATTTAGCAATTTGAATAGTTAGAGGAGTAAATCAAATATATCAAGAAGAGTGACAAGCGAACACTGCTTTAAGATTCCATTTAATTTTGGCCACACCTTCAAAAATTGTCTTACATCTAAGTATACCAACACAAATTATCAAAATGTTTTTTGAACTAGCATTTTACATATTTTTGGACTGATACTCTCAGGTGTGCACTTTGTAACATTCTAGGATGTTTATAAATATACATATTCCCTCAAAGAAGGTTTAAATAGTGTACCATCTTTTACCCCCTTCTTTATTAACCCTGGAAGAGTGCTGGAGAGGTTTAAGTGATACAAGAGAATAACATGGACAGATTTATTAATTGTAACAATAATAAATGGTATACTCCATTCACGGTAGGAATTACTCTTTGAAAGGTCTTTTTTCCTACCAAAATCCTACTAAATAATAGCTTTTTGGTAGGGAAAAAGGCCTTTCAGAAAACAATTCCTACAATGAACAGACTTTACATAGTACTATACAATGTAGTGATCAAAATTGCGAGACATTATTAAAAACAAGATTTACTCAGTAAAGAACATGACCTAATGGTCGCTAAGTTAAATTTAAAGTTAAGGTTTGTTCATGAGTCACTAAATAAGATCCGACCCGTGGATACCAAGTTTCAAGGTTCATATGTATGGTTCGTTGATAATACTAATATCTTGAGATATTAACTTGTATAGTCCTTGCATAAACTCTAACCGTCTATGTTCATATAAGCTATATTTTTTATCACTCAGCATATTATCAATATAAAGCTAAGTCCTAACTAGTCATAAGATAAATATCTGAGACATGTCTGTAAAAACCATAAACAGTTAATCTAACTCTATCAGAATATTAACTCTTATACTTTCCATAACTACCCAAAACTAAGCTTAAACAGCCTATACATCCTACTTAGCACAAAACAAAGGCTAATGGTATTAACTAGTTTAGTATTTGCTTGCAAATATTCCATTTAGACCAAAGCTAAGATTAGATAAGCTATACATTCTATGCTTCGTAAGTAACAAAATAATTGACTTTAAACAAGCAAAATTCTAGCTTCTATGCATTACGAAACAGGCAATGGGCAAGACCAACAGTCTATAAACATTCTGTTTACTCTTCATAAATGTCGGCTATAGCTAAGTTTGAACAACCTATCTGTTTAATTCTCTACAAATATTAAGATTATTAAGCTAGATCAACCTATACATTTTAGTTGTTCATTCTAATAATATTTCCGCTTGGCGAATTCTATAAAATATATTACTGTTCATGGCGTCTGAGAGACGAGAAACCTACACATATAACATATACATAGCAGACCATGATCATTTAACTTTAAATATGGAGCCATGCTCTCAGTCTAAAGAGCAGAGATACAACAATATGAAAACCTAATGTTCAAACACGCCGTAGGTGGCTGTTGCCATCGTTTAAAGTCTAGCAATTTAACTCAACATGCGCTAACATAACGTAATGAAGAACATTTATGCCTAACACAAAATATAAAAGCACCAAAGGCACTATCGAAATTTATGTTTCATACAATAATATAGTTATACAACCTCGTTAAATGTATCCCAAGTTTTACTGGTTAAGGTAAAGGCGAAGTTAGCGCCTAGAATGCACTGACAAAAATCTAAAAACTACTTTCAAGCAACCCGTGGATATACCACTTAAAACCCATCATCAATAAAGTAAATTAAATTTCTGGAAGTTAAGTCCAAACAGTAATTTAGGAAAATAGTTCCCCCCCATAGTATCGCCCAAAAGGAATTTTGAATAATGACAAATAAACTCAGAAGAGACGTAAGCCGGCGCCCTCACCTTAGCAAAGCCAGTGGTATAGTTAGTGAAGAGCTAAAACACACAGTCTATTTTATACCATTTCTGAGCGTCGATATCTTCCTCATAGAGGGGGAATACAAGGGGAAGGGAAAACAAACGAAAGGAGGCGAGCAGCGCTCCGGGTGGGAAAAAGGAGTAACTCTGGGAACTTATAGATAGTGCTAATAACATTTAATTTAGGAGAACCGGAAACTGCTTGAACCAAGTCAGCGATTATCTTCTTTGTGGGCGGGGCCATAATCTCAGCTGGGCTGAAGACTCTCGCCCCACTTTAGTGCATGTCGGGATTTTCTTGAGAGTGTGTGTGTCCGTGATGAGCCGTCAAGTGGGCCCGTTCAACAGGCAGTTGGTGAGTATAGGCCCATATTACTTGACGTTGTATCGTTTGTATTCGCCCATGTTTGTGACATCGTCACAATAGGTCATTCAACAATAACAGTTTAGGGGTGGGTAATAGGAAAAGTGGAGTATATTTCTAGAAAGAATGTAAAAAATAAATAAAATTAGATCCTGTCAAAGCTCTACAACAAAGCACAATTCGTTTAGTTTATATCGGTGTTGATAATTTTATGTCAATTTTTTAGGGGTTGCTTATCACATGCTTTCTCTTTTTTCACGTTAATCTTTACAATATTTGAATTTATGTTTTTATTTAATTATGAAGACACGAGTTGACTGTATCCTAGACATATGAGGTCCAGGGTCCTATTAACCTTCATGTCAGGATTAGGAGGGGTTTGAAGTTAAGAATAATCCAGAGAAGTAAAAAAGAGGGAAAGAGTGATTTGAAAGCGAAGTGTAGTTTAGTATGTGATTTAGAGTAAGGTTTGCTGTCAAGTATGATGACAAAATGGGCTATGATCCTACAAAATGAAGAGGCAGCACTCTAGAACATGCAGCAATAACCAACAATGCACTCGCTATTCACAATCAAATATTGTTGGTTCTTATAGCTGTTCTAGATTTTTTGTATCGGGAAATAACTCCTATTTTTCTTAGTAATATATGTTGATAATTTTAGTAAGTTTATTATTGTGTGTGTTATACATTTTATAGGCATACCATGGTATGATCCAAACCGCAAAACTGAGCTCTAGAGAAACTGTTCTGATTCATGCTGGCCACACACCTATTGGACAAGCAGCAATAGCTTTCGCTCTTCATATTGGTAGCACTGTATTTACTACAGTTAGAGACATAGTTCATAAAGAGTTTTTGATGAAACGTTTTCCATCGGTGAGTTAAGGATATTAATTAATTATTAATGTATATAACTAACTTAATCTCCTTTAATATTAATGATACATTTACTTAATTTTGCTCTAATACATTATTCTTTTATAATGTTATGACCAGTCACCAGTTCATAGAGGATGGGAGCTCACGCACACATTTAAATAATGGAGAGAGATGTTTACTATTATATAACTATCTAGTTTAAGATCATAAAATATAAAATATACAATTATTTACAAAAGGGGCTTATACATGGTATCAGTCCCGGTGTAAACTACCCTAACTCTAATATATTCTTAGACCACGCAGAGGTCTTTAGTTTGACTGAATATTGTGATGAAATAATGGACACAGCTGTCCTGCTAGTCAGTCAGTTTGTCCCTGGATAAACTCTGGGTCATGAACCGGCCGTTCACCCCAACTGGAATTTGCATGGTCAGTACAGAAGCCATTGTCTAAAGACTAGGAATTTAATCGTAAGCTAGGCGGCCGTTCTAAATTGCAATTATCTGTAGTTTAATCTCTGCACTTCTGTAGCTAAACATTTTTAATTTTGACTGTACACTCTGTTCAACATATTGTTGGATCCCAAGAATAACCCTCAATTTCTAAAATAGCGCTACTCTCGGTACGGTCTTTTCATTAAAAAACTACCCCTCTTAAGAATGGTTTAGCTACTAACAATCAGAAAATTTGTGCAGTTATTATAATACAGTAAAAAAGTCATTTGAAAATAAATGTTCGTATATAGTGAAAACAAAGTTAGTAATTTTCCATATTTTGTCCTAATACGAGTTTACACTTCAAGGCTCGGCGTGGCACGGCTGGTCTCATACGCCCAATCGGCGATGATGAAATCTCAGAGTGGGTCGTCCCTCGAATCGCTCTGTCACTATAATGGAACTCTTCCTCACCTTTGTCCTTCAGGCAGAAGTCTACTCTTCTCGATGCTGCTCACCTGACACGTCCTGGTCCTCCCTCCTGGGTTGACCGACTCGATGTTGATGTTGCTTGTCACTGTTAGGATTATAACTACTCCTCCCTGTTCCAGATACCCCTCTTTTAGAAAAGGGACACCACTCGTACTTTAGAGCTATTTGAAACTAACGTGCAAGGATAAGTCGACGCTGTCTTAGGTTGTAGAGCTCCCTCTGCTAGATGACGTCTTCAGCAATGTCTGCCATCATTTGACGATAATGACACGTCTCTGGTGACCATTCCGAGGCTGTAGTGTCAGCTCCTTCGTTGTGATAGTCAAGAGGTCCGTCTCAATTATGCTCTCCTCTTCGAGAGTATGCTCCAAATCATCGTCCTCCTGTTATAGAACTTCCTGATCGATGTCCTCAGGTTCGTCAACAGGATCTTCAGGTGGTGTGTCTGTTGAACTTCAATATATTCAACTTCTTGCTGTTCTTCGTCCATGGGGGGATCTTCAAGTGGCCTGCGTCTTCTTTGTAGACGTTCTGGGTCTTCACGGCAAAGTTTGAGTCTTTTGGCATGAATAATAACTTCCTTGTTTTTTATTTTTATTTTGTGATCCACATCACTTAGTTTATCGAGGATTAAGTATGGACCTTTCCATCGTCTTGCCAGTTTCCTAGAAACTCCTTGCTTTAAGGCTGTATCCTGTAGATAAACAAAGTCCCCTACGTAATACATTTTATTTTTAGTTTCCAGGTCATAGTACTTTATTTGTTTCTCTCTTGCCTTTTTATTGGCTTCTCTTATCGCTTTGTAAACCTCCCTTAATCTAACGTCTAATTGTTGTGATGGTCCACTCCCTCCGTCAAGGCTAGGTTCAAGGTCATCTTCAGTTGGCAATGTCATCTCCTTACCATAAATTAAGTAATAAGGTGTGTACTCGGTTACTGAATTTTGGTGCTCCTACAGGCCATCACTACATATAGTACCTACTTGTTTTCTGTGGTCCGTTAACAAACTGAGAGATCATGTTCACTATTGTCTGATGGAGTCGTTATACCATTCCATTAATCATAGGGTTGTATGGGGTTGTCTGTAATTTCCTTATCTGCAGAAGTTGGCAAGTATCTTTCAATAAATTAGAAATAAGATTCCTACCCTGACCGTTTCGATGCTCCGTGACGTAAGACTATCTCCGTTATGAACACACTGGCGGCTGTCTCAGTGTCTGGTCTGGTATGGGTAAAGCTTCACACCACCTCGTGAAATGATCTATAAAAGTGAGCACATACCTTCTTTCATTGTTAGATACTGGGTGTGGGCCCACTATGTCCATGGATACTTGCTCGAATGGCTCTGAAGTAGGTTCATATTTCCTTAATGGTAATGTCATCTTGTTTCCTGCTTTCCTGCGAGCACAAGCGTCACATCCCAAAACATAATTTTCAATCTCACTTGACATGCCCTTCCAAAAAATCTCTCCTTTATAAAGTTTTGAGTTCTCTAGACCCCTTGATGACCGATAAATGGTGTATTGTGAAGATGTTCAATTACACGGCTTACCATTGATCTTGGAACTACTAACTTCCACTGGTTGTGTTCAGTGAAGTACAACAACGAATTCTTATCAAAATAATTTTTTTGTAAATTATCATTTTGCAAACCTAAACACTTATTTCTACAATAATTGTCTCTTTCCTGTTCTTGACGTTACACATATATACTTAGTAATGGTACATAATATGCATGTTAAGTTTTGTTTATTTGTCGACAAAGTCCTTCGGTATGTGGTATTTTTACACCAGGCTTATGTGTCACTGTAAAATCAAATTCAACTAATCTTAATGCCCAACAAGTCAAACGAGATGAGGGATCTTTTAAACTAAGTATCCACTTGAGTGCTGCGTGATCAATTATTGCCTCGAATTTCCTCCCGTAAAGATAATATATCTAAAATATTTAGTTGTCCAGACCAAGGCGAGCAATTCTTTTTCAGTCGTGTTTAGTTACGCTCAGCTCGGCTTAATTGTCGTGAGGCAAAAGCAACAGGTCTTTCTTCTCCCAAAGACCACTGTGACAGCACTGCACCAATTGCTGTCCCACTTGCGTCTGTCACTAATATGAAGGGCTATCTCAATACTGTTTTGATACAGAGCACATTCCTTAAGGTGTCAAATGTCTGTTGACACTCCTTAGACAAATTCAATTTTGAATTCAATTTTGTAAGCTTTGAAAGTGGTTTTGCTATTTTCGCGTATCCTTCTATATAGCATCTATAATAGCCTTATAACCCTAAAAATGCTCTTATGTTCTTTACGTTACGTGGTGTTGGATACTTACGTATGGCTTCAATCTTCATGGGGCTAGGTTTTATTCCCTGATCTGAAATCAGACGACCTAAATATTCTACCTGCCTTACTGCAAACTGGCATTTTTCTGGCTGTACTTTAATATTAGCGCTTTTTAGTCTGTCTAAAGCTCTGTCCAAACGGTCTACATGTTCATCTATAGTTCTACTATAAATAATGATGTCATCAATGAAAACTAGACATTCTATGTCCTTTAATCCTGATAGTACACTATCCATTAAACGTTGATAAGAATCTGGGGTGCTAGTTAAACCAAACGCTAGACGTGTATACTGTAGGTGTCTGATTGAGGTAGTAAATGCGGTTTTTTATCTGTCAGCCTGTTATATCTCTTATTGCCAAAACACACTCCTCATATCAACAAACCTAAACAATCTGACAGTTTCCCAGTCCATCCAACGATTCTGTGATAAGGGGCAAAGGGTAGGCATCCCTTCGCGTAAGAGCATTTTGTCCTATAAAATATGTACAAAAGCGGTATTTTATTTTTCCATCCGGTCCACTTATAGTTACTAAAATACACGTAGCTGACCAAGGAGAGTCTGACTCTTCCGCTACCCCCTTAGCTAACATATCTTCTACAATTTCTTCCATTGTTTCCTTCTGGGCCTGTGGTACTCTATACGGATTTTATTTATTAGTTTAGCATCCCCAGTGCCAATACGCTGTTTTACCTATTAGTACATCCTATACTTCCTGCTTAAAGGTCAACAAACAAATCTTTGTATTTTGTTAGGACATTTTCTATTTTAATTTTCTCAGAATTTTTCAAATGAGCTAGTTTCTCTCTAAGCATAGTTTTAAATTCTCTTTTCTTGTATAAGCGTTCTTGCATCGATTCTTGTAAAGTATTGTTGGATAATAACACTCTAACCTTTTCTTGGTTCTTAGTGGAATATACTTCCAAAAGGACTGCTACACCTAGCAATACATTTTTCTCCAGCTCAATGTCCTCCTGAGCAACATTCAAAAAAATTCCTTCTATTTTGCTGTATTTTGGTAACTACTCGTACAACTAATACGCCATGTTTCATAGTTTCTCATGGCTCAAAACATACTTTGTGACTAGCAGTTTTGTGGTGTTTTCCTATTTTTCCTTGTATTATTGTTTGAGCATATCTTGGTAAAATTGTTTTCTGACTACTAAAGATGCTCCATTGATGAGGTTCTTCCAGTACCTGGATTCCTCCAATGGGTAGTTTCTTCCTCTTTGATTTCACATCTGTCGTCTGGTTCTCTGAAATATCCATTCATATTTACCAATACTCAATTTATGGGTTTTTATATTTATTTTTGCTCCTCTTCTCAAAAAATTGAGTCCCAAAATACCTGGATAAGGAATGTCAATCCTTGCAACACTAAAGCCATTTTCGAAAATTTTATTTACAATACAAAATTTAATTTTTTGAACACCTAGTATTTTTATTTCTTTGCTAGTGACACCCCCAGCACTCAAATTTTGTTTCTCCAGCGGTGCTTATCTAACATGTGGTTTTATTACAGAAAGTGTGGCACCTGTGTCTATTAAAAAACTATGTTTCTGCCCTTCAATGAATACCCATAGAATCCGTTCATGACCTTGGCCCTCCCTTACGCTGGTTAATTTGTGCTTATTTAATACTTTAGGTTCGCTGCCAGTGTGCCCAGCGAACCTCTGGAGTTAGGGTATTTATGCCCTTTTTCCTTCCCTCTTTGTCTGCACTGAGACACATAATGTTATTTTCTTTGGAAAACCAAAACAAACAACCTTTTTTGAGGGACTGGAGAGCTATAGGCTTCTTTCTTCCATTTTACTAACTTGGTATTGTTTTTATCAGAATATACCTTGGTTTGTCCAGCCCTGACATTGTGCTAGCACTCATGTGTTCCGTGGCCCTTCTTACCACAGATTTGACAGTCCATGGTGCCACTGACCTGGAAGACTTGCTGTCCTTCTGCTCGAGATTGTTGTGGTCCAGTTTCTATGAGCATCTGGAGGATGTTTGAGGCTTCGTCCGTCTTACTGACGGTCTCTGCGATTTGTATTTTCTCCTCCAAGTTTGCAGGCAACCAGTAACGAACCTATGTCTTAGCATTAGATGTCAAACCAACAACAAAAACCTACGTTCCGCTTCTTCGAGAATCACTGATTGTTTAATGGGAACTTCGACCCATCTAATTTTTTGTTTCAAAGCCTTTTACATCTCTCAGCAAATTCCTGAATGCTTTCATTTACATTTTGAACCACTTTTTGTAATTTTGAATAATAAAATTGATCTGGATGATTTTCAGAAAATCTTTCAATAAATTTAGCTTTAGAGCTTAAGTAATCTACTTTAGACTGTAGCTCTACATCTGAACTTAAAAAATCACTAGCTTTTCCTTCTAGTTTTAAAGAAATTATCAAAATTTTATCCTCATCTGCCCAATTACCTTGTTTGGTAGATTTTTCAGTTTAATTGAAGAATTCTACAACAGAAATGCTACTTGAATCTCCTTTCCAAGACTTAAATAAATTACTTAAATTTAAATTTTTGACATTTTCATTTTGTTCTTTAACAGCTGCAAGTAGAGTAAGTCTTTTTACTTCTTCCTTAAATGTGTAAATTTGTTTTGACAGCTTTTTGAACTTCTATTTCCTCACCTAAGGCCATTTTTATATAGGTAATTTTTTTTATAATTTCAATATATTTTATCTATTGGTAATTTATTAATAAATTTAATCATAAAATTTATTGTTCTCTGTGGTTCGTTTGCTTATGTTGTAATATCCTCTGATAAAACATATATCAGCGATTCTATCCAAGTTAAAAAAAAGATAAAATGTATCTTTACTTCCCTTTATTGTGTATCTCCACCTCTCTCTGTGTGCGGTACAGCTGGTGTTGTAATCTTATCCGATGGTAACTCATCTTATAATTTCCTATCTTCATGAGACACTGCCTAGTTTGGAGCACAACACTGTTCATGTACTCTCGTACATTTTTTTCACTTTTGAAAACTAACACAATTTATTAAATAAAAACACTGATTTTTAGTTATCCTGAGTTTGTTTCTCACTACTACCATTTGCTATGACCGGTAGCTGATTCATAGAGGACGGGAGCTCACGCACACATTCCCTTTTGCTGCGTTAATCGGATATATCCGATCTCAGAATTATACCCATTGACTGCGGAAATCGACTTTACCCCACGACTTGTAAACTTTATCTACCCTTGCTGCAACAGTCGGAAATAGTCACAAGAGTGTTAAAACGCTGAATTTTTCATACTAGCATGCACGTGCGCCTCTGACATCTGGTTTTTAATTTCGAGAACTGCCAGTTAACAGCTGCTAAATCATAACAGTAGTACCGCTTGTTTACTTCCGCATTTAATTACTTGTAGCACACGTGCAATATTTATGTGGCGGAAAACTTTGTTGAGGGATTAATGGATTGCTATTTTATTTTTGTTCTTGACTTATTTCTTATTTTGAAATCATGCCTAAGACAAATATATGATTTTATAGACAACACTACACTGAGAAAAGTACCAAAGTAGCACAAAATTGTTCAAGTTGTGTTGATGTATACTAATTTTCAAAAATTTTCTTTTTATTACATTTGGACCATATTAGGCCAATATTAGGGCTGTCAAATCCTTATTTAGCAATTAGTTTGACACTACTGTGGGATGAAAGTAAAATAAAGAATGGTTCTGATAGCAGAATAACATTGCATTTGGGTAAAATGTGACATAAATAAAATGTGACATATACAATTTTATCGATATAAAATATATATTATTATGCGATTTATAGACACTGTGGTGCTAAATTTAATATTTAAAATGCATTACTAGTTGAAAATCACATTATTTAATCATAATCATGATCATCATGCAAATTTTCAGATTTCAAATTTTTGACCTATAATTTACATTTCTGAAGGTAAGAAGTAAAAATTAATTACGCAGCAAAAGGGTTAAATAATAGAGAGAGATGTTTACTATTCTATACCTATCTAGTTTAACAACATGAATTATAAAATATACAATTATTTACAAAAGGTGCTTGATACATAGTATCAGTCTCTGGGTAAACTAACCTAACTCTAATATATTCTTAGACCATGTAGAGGTCTTTAGTTTGACTACATCCTCTGTTGAAATACCGAACACAGCTGTCCTGCTAGTCAGTCAGTTTGTCCTTGGATGAACTCCGAGTCATGAACCGGCTGCTCACCCCTTACTGGAATTAACGTGGTCAGTACAAAAGACATTGTCTCAATACTAGGAATATAATCGTAAGCTAGGTGGCCGTCCTAGGTTACAACCATCTGTAGTTTCAATTCTGCACTTCTGTAGCAGTACATTCTTAATGTTGACTGTACACTCTGTTCAACATATTGTTGGATACCAACAATAAATTTTTTTCAAAAGATATACAATTAATTTCGAGATTTAAAAATGTGGATTGTAAACAATTTTAGGATTTTTGAGTTTAGTTACTATAATTATTAGATATATTAAATTTAATACAAATAGAAATTACTGTACGATTTAAAAATTTGGATTTTATTTTATTTTAAGAATTTTTAGTTTAGTTACTAATGTAATTGGATAAATAGAATTCATATTATATTCATGTTGTTATATATCCTAATATCACCAAAAACATATTTCCTACTAGTTTGATGGGGAGAAGTATTTAAAAACATACCTTTAGCTGAACTATAAAAATGTTTAGGTTTAGAAACTGAAGCATTTGGAAACAATTCAATTGTTGATTAATTCTTTACTTTCTTGAATTTTGTTTTTTATATACTGTTTTTAGGCTAGTAGAATCCAAGTGTCAAATAATTATTTAGAATTTTATTTTTTGGGCAGTAAATTAGTTAAATATTAGTTTCACATAAATAAATAACAATGATTATTTTTATAAAAGCTATACATTTCATTCAAGAATGGTATTTTATGTAAGTGATACAATTCTGTGTTAAGCTATCTTGTTTGAATAACCAATTAGATAATCTTTATAATTATCTTAGAAAAATCAAATTAAAATAATTGTTTTTTAAACTTGTCATATAATTTGACTAATCAACTATTATACAATATATATAAGCTTATCGCCCGAACGGTGATTAAGACGAGGTGCTAAAATAATACACTATAGTAATTTTTTCATCTCCCTCTCCAATTATAAAGAAATGATGAATCAATCTTAAGAAAATTACTACAATCATTAGCATTGTCTTGGCTTAGATACTTGACCAGATTGTCTAATTCATAATTAAATATTCTATTTCATTTAATACTATTTATAAATATTATTATAAAAGATTAATCAAATCTTTTGTTGTTAAATATAATTCAGGAATAACTTTTTTTACCGGTATAAAAAAGATGAATGCAACATATAAATTTGCAATAACATTTTAGTTAATCTGAACAAAGTATTAGGCCTGATATCAACTCTTATATCTAAATATTTAAATTAAATTATTAATTTTAAAAGTGTCAAAAACTATATCACATGTTTTTTATTTTATAACAATGGTTTATCTAAAGATGATTAATACTGTTATACCCACAAATGGTCTAGTTATTTTACACTTGGTGATCAAACATAACTTGTGCTACGCACATGTACGAACACAACCCCTTTTCACGACCTTAACTCGCACACGCATTATTCACGTCTACACACCGCCATCTCACGCACTGACTGTCCTGTCTCTCGCCTGTAATCACCAGTCTCGCCAACCTCACGCAATAAGTTTCAGTGACTCTCTAACATAACTAATATATAATATAATTTTAAAATGTAAAAAATTAAATATATGTTTTATTATTAAAACAACTACTTTTATATTTGATGAATTGAGTAGCAAAAAATTTACCTAATCAAAAATTATTCCTAATATTATGTATATTTTATTTGTGATTATAGCTAAAAGAGAAAAATATTATGAGTTTAGAGAGTTCTTTTGCTATTTCCTTAATGCGTGCAACTGAGGGAAAGGGTGCTGATGTCGTTATGAACTGTCTACGAGGAACCCATCTTTATGTTTCAATTGATTGTGTTGCTGATTATGGGCGTTTCGTTCAACTAGGAACAGCAGATATGGAAGAAAATACAATGATAGGCAAGTAATATCTAAAGAGTAACCAGTATCTCTAAATATTTAGATTGTTTATGGGCCAAGCACAGCTATACCGAATTTACGAATAATCTTAAGCAAATGATTGTGCGTGATAAAAAACTTCACATCATGTTTCATTATTCTTCATGATTCTAATAATTATATTTTTAATTAATAGAGCTTTTCAAAATATACCGCTACCCCATTGATCCTAGTTTTTTGTTATAATATGATAAATTGAAATAATAATTTTTATGTATAGCCTGGAATAAAGTTGATTATCTAATCTCCCTGCATGTTACTTAGTATTTAGTTGACATCAAATATATTTTACAATCGATACAAGAATATAGCTTTGCTCGGGTTAAGCGATAAGTTCATTCTTTGTTTTTATAGACTACAATAAAATTATGATCCTATAAAAAATCTATTTTATGTCTTATCCATTAGTTGCAACAATTGCAAATCATACTTACTGCCTAAACAATAACCCGTGATATGATACTCAAAATTTAGGCGGTAAAAAACTCTAAGACAGAACACCTGGGACTAAATTCTAATTGACGATAGCAACATTCCAATAATAAATGTATGCTTCCCCAGTCCAGGCAATCTCAATAAAGATATGTTTGACCAACATTTAAAGTGAAATCCGCATGCAAAGAAAAATATTTTATTTGCAGATCTAAAGATGTGATGACTGTGTTTAGACCAACACCGAATCTAATATACCTTTTAAATATTTAGTCCGACACACTCAATTGAACATTAATATAAACTCAATTTTTTCACCACACTCCAAATTGGTTTATGAACAAGCCTACATACAAGAGGGTTATTCATTTTATATTGATTAGTTAAAACTTACTGTTAGTATTTAAATCAATTAATTTGTTATTTCATTGCATGCTCATGTAAAAATAAATTACTACTCTCGATCACGATCTGAACATAGGGACATTTTGGATGCAACCTATTCAAATTTAGGTGTATCTCATGTTTCTAAAACCATAAAGCTAAATTCTGAAAAAAAAGACCAAAGGCAGTTCAAGCAAAGTTAGTGAAGCTATCCCAAAGGTTGAAGCGAGAAATTGAAGCCTCTTTTGAAGCGGGATAAACCTACTTACTGATGAAGGCTTAGCACAAACCTTCACTCGCTATCATTCGCTGAAAAATATGAAGATATCATTGAAAAGCTGATAACAAAATCTAAGACAGCAGAGAAAGAAGAAAAGGTAAAAATATTCAGTCTATTGCCAGAATCTTGGTCAAGAAAAAAAGTAAGTACTGAATTTGAAGTTTCTGAACATTTAGTTAAAAATACTAGGGATCTTTCTAAGGCTCACAGAATACTGCCAGACCTAAGAAAACGACATTGTGCAATAAAATATTAATTCAGATAAAGTCAGTAAGTTTGTAGAACTTTAAATCAGTGGGGAAAACACCAGGATTCTTCCTGGTAGAGAATATTGTGTATCTGTCCGAATTGATGGGGTTAAACTACATAAACAGAAACATTAATTACTTTATAACCTGAATGAACTGTATGTACAATTTAGGGAAGCCCACACAGAATATAAAATTGGACTCTCAAAATTCTGTGAGTTTAGGCCTAAATTGTGTGTAATTGCTGGCGCATCAGGGACACACTCTGTGTATGTTTATACCACCAAAATATTAAATTAATTATAGATGGTGCAAAATTAAATGTGTACTACAAAGATCTTCTTATGATTGTTTTCTGTGACCTAAACCTTTCTGAGTGCATGCTAAGAAATTGTACCGACTGCCCAGGTGAAGATTTTTTACTGGAATTGCTGTTCCAAGAACAAGAGACCGAAGAAAACCCTGACAACACAAGCTACAAACATTGGGTCACAACTGACCGAGCCGAGATGGTTTCAGTCATAAAACCAAGAGAAGAATTTTTTAATCCTTAGCAGAAAAACTCAGCTCTCTAAAGAAACGCTACTATGTATCCAAAGTACAGTCAAGTTTTATTAAGGACAAGAAAGGGAGCCTACTGGATACAGAATGCATTGTTTTAGCTGATTTTTCTGAAAGCTTTTCTTTTGTAATCCAAGACAAAATACAAAGTTTTCATTATTCACCCTTTTGTTTACTATCATAAAGAAAGTAATCAAAGTGAATTGAAGAGCAGAAGTTTTTGTGTCATCAGTAATCACCTTAAGCACAATACCATCACAGTTCATGCATTCCAAAAGCATTTGATTAATGATTTCAAGACTACTGCCCCATTAGAGACAAAAATCTTATATTTCAGCGACGGATCTTCTAGTCAGTACAAAAATAAGAAGAACTTTCTCAAACTATGTCCCCATGATAAAGACTTTGACCTTCAAACAGAATGTCACTTTTTTGCTACAAGCCATGGGAAAAACGCTTGTGATATGGTAGGAGAAACTACAAAAAGAGAAGTGACCAAGAGGGCCTTCAGATGACAACCAATAATCAAAAAACCTATGTTACAAAAGAAGAAGTGTTTAAAAATGGAGTTGAATTGGAAAAGCAATTTGAAAAACTGCTTGCCAATTCCTAAAACTCGATCATACCATAGATATATTCCTATAAATTACACCACCATTAGATGTTACCAAACTTCAATTTCTGATTTTTTTGAAGAAGCTTCTTCGTTCTTACTAAAAAAAATATACATAGCTGCGTGTGTAAATGAAGGGTTATAGTATCTTGGGGTTATTGAGGAAGTGAGCATTGGATATAATTACTTCTAATTTCATTTTTACGAGCCAGCAATACCAAGAACTTCATTTAAGATTTCAAGAGATGTCAACGCCTGTGTATCTGTGCAGATAATTTTAATTAATATCATGCCAATGGAACATTCAACTGTGACTGGTCACACACACATCAGCACTAAATTGTGCGAAAAAATCTCTCAGCTCTCTGCCAAACAACAATCTTAGTTTGTTAATAAGGTGACATTTTTTAATTTTTATTTTAGGTAGAATAATAAGCACCTATGTATTTATGTGTTTGAAATACATTTTACACATAAAAACAAATTTAATACAAATAAGTTTAATTTAGTAGAGATACTGTATACAAACCTATTAATATGTGCAGGTTTTTTCTTCTCATTTTGTATTTTCAATATCTCAGCTTGCAGTTAATTCTCAAACCCAAAATTTTTTGTTCATAATACTAACATATATAACTATTATGGACCAAAGTTTCAGAATTTTATCTTTTCCGCCACCTGAGATATTAGGCCCTGAATATTGCCATTTTTTCAAATTTCCAAAAATTTTATTTTTTTAAATGGGATCAATTTTCAGGTTTGAAACTTGGTTTGTGAGGACAAGTAGTTTATGTCTGCCTGTATAAAAATAGTGGCTTTTTGATTCTTTCCCTAAATGAAAATATTTCCCCGGGAAAACAGGATTTTTTTTAAAAAAGCTAAAAATTTTGGCATAAATTTCACTCTTTAGAATTGAGTTTAGGTTATAATGCTGCATAAACAAATTTGTAGCCCTTTACTTTCCAAACGAAATGATTTTCCACTCGTGTTGATTGATTATATAGAGACCGAGATATTTTCGTTTTTAAAATTGCAAGAAAATGTAGCGCCTTTTTAAACAAATATGGCCACTATGCGAAAACCAAAAATAATAAATAAAAATAAAATTTAGTCATTTTGAACTACCAACATTTAAGGGTAATTTAGAAAAAAAATATTTTTTTTTTTTAAATCGTCAAGTAGCCATTTTTTTGGACCACCTCATGTTTACTGACCCTGTGTGGTAAAGAACCTAAATTCTTTAAGCAGGTATGGGAACCAATACAAATAAACTTTTAAATAATAATAATAATAATAATAATTTAAAATGGCATTCTGAATAATAATAATAGGATGGACTATAATATAAAAAAAACTATTGAGATGAGGTATAAAACAAATTAAATTCAGATAGGACTATAGATCAAACTCCAGATGGCCAAAATAATACTAGATTCTAAATATCTAAAGTAAGTCGGGAAAAGGGGGTTGAGGTATTGGAAGGTTCTAAATCTACCAAACTGATAGAAACAACTACATCTCAGTGAAATGGGGTATAAAATTGAAATTTGGCATTCCGGTAAAAGCACAATTTCTAATAAATATTAAGTCTGAACATTTTAAAATGTAACTCCAGGAAATTAAGGGGTAGAGGAGATGTTCTAAAAAAAACTCTTAGGTGTAGTAGAAAATTGAAATTTGGCTGGCTGATAGAAGTACAAATTAATAGATAACGAAATCATTCCTAAAACTATAAGTGTTTAAGTGGGAGTTAGAGAAATGATGATTGGGAGTGGAGGGGAAAATTTTCCCTAACTATTTGAAACATTTACCAACAGAACAATTTGTGTGATATGCTAAGGTGCCTACTAGAATGATTCTTTCAATTTAATTCTTTTTTTAAAACAGTAAACTTAAACTATTTCTTTTGGTGTTCATTGCAACAATGCCTTCAGGTTAAAGAACCATTGTTAACATTCTGGCAGCTGTGCCCTAAATGAAGATATGTTTTCATTTATTTTATTGTTTTGCGTGTAAACTAGTTTTATTTAGTTTTGTTAGATAGATAGTAAACTTAAACTATTCATTTTTAAACTATTTATTTTGATGTTCATTACAACCATGTATTCGCGTAGGCAAGCAAATATTTATGCTAAGACTGCAAACAATTAAAAAAATATATTTTGGTTTCTTCTTATAGGTAGTATTTAATATGTGGCTTCATTGACATACACAAAATATTCTCGCCTCATACGTGTTTTAAATGGTGTTTTTGGTCGTTTAGATAAGGGTTTCTCAAACTCTGAGGCACGAGGTGATTTTGGGTGAAGCGCAGCATTGTTTTATCTGTGAACCAATTGTTCACTTCCTCCGACTTTCTAAAGATCTGATTGACTGTAAAAAATGAATATGATGTTTGACTTATGAAGCAATAAAAATCAATGTTGAGGTTTGCATCTACTTGCTATTTGTATGAAAGTAATTTCTCAACAGGTATGATTAATTTTCTACCGTATTGTAGTTATTGAGGTATTATATATAGGTTTGAAGATAGGTACATTTTTCATAACAGGGAAAGAATTGAATAGGTAACAAAAATATATTTATTATACAATAACATAAAAGTTGATATCAGGTTACAATTGATAAAGAATATAGAAAGTTGGACCAAACAAGTAAAAGTGATTAGTGTCCGTTAAATAGGCAAAGGAAAACAAGTAACTTTTATATGAACAATATTAAGATTAAATTGGTCAATAAGTTAGGGTTTAACATTACTCTAAAGTTATAGGAATTTCCCGTGGCTCGGGAGAATACGTGTCCAAGACAACATAGCAACAGTCAAAAGGAAGTTAGTAGATACAGAGTATTGGACTCCAAACCAGCCGGGCTAACGCCTGACTTCCACCAGAAGGGTCTAAACAGAAAACATGGTGAATTCACTACAAATAAAGATGTGACAACAGATCCTATAAATTTAGAGTTACTAACCTAAGCTCAGCCTAGATAGATGGCTTGGCTTGTCATTAAGAACTGTTTCAGAGATAAATGATATATTGTAAGAGGACGGACTGTCCACTACATCAGCAAATGGCTAAAAAGCAACCAGGTGTCAACACTCAATATTTATATGGCCGGTCCTTTCACAGTGGGTACTGCCAGAGCATTCAAAAGTACATTTATATCATTACCCACTGTCTGGGGTAAACATCAAGTTTAGTATACACCAACATTAAGTACTGAAACAAAAGGTGCCAACAAGGGACCTATAAAAATACTATTTGAGCAGGCAACTATACAAACTAAGCCGTGTTCCGCACTTTGCGCACCCAAAATAGTAACACAGAATAAAGAGATGCTAACTAGAAAGTTATGAGATACTGACCTAACTAGGTCCTCAAATAAGGGCGTTAGACAACCTATTTGTAGCTATACAAAAATATGAACATCTGATCATGACGTCCACGGCGTCATGTGATATTGTGAAGTCTTATGGACTTAGAATGGAATAATGAGCTTGTGAAGAAGAGGACACTTAAGCCTGGGTCCTATTACATATAGAGCTCAAGGCTCCTGTATTTAAGCTATATCATAAGGATATAGGAAAAATATGTAGTCAAAATTTCTGACTAACAGAAAATTAAATCAGCTAGACATAAAAAATTAAACTTAGTCACTCTGACAAAAACATCACCTCTGATGGACTAATAAGGGAAACAATCATCTTGATTAAAGCATACACCTCTGATGGACGTGGGACTAATATCATAGCCACTTTGACTAACAAAAACTGACATAGTCATATGGACTAACTCAACAAGTCAAAGAACTTGGAAAATAACCGAGTACTTGGATCAATAGACAAGATTCCCTCGGCATCGAGGTGGCGACACCCACGACCTAACCATCATAGTCAGCAGTATCTTCTACAGGTGGTGGAGCAGAGTTTCCTTCTTCGAAGATATCCAATATTGAACTAAAGCCTGTGAACCTAGGAGTCACCCGTTATATACTCTTTTCTTGACTAGCAAACTGGGCAAGTAAACAAGGGAAAAGGGAAGGAAAGGGGGGGGGGGGTGTAACAGTGGAGAAAGAGTTGCCAAGGAAGTCCGCTAGGTCCGCTCACTCGGGGGTTCGTGGCAACCAACCAACGACCGTCGGGTCTTTTTCAATTTTGAGGTCAAGAGGTGTGACGTACGTTGAAACTGCCACGCCTTTGCTTCCGCCATGCTAGCAGAACAGTTGGTGAAAGCATAGTTATCGTATCTGGGAACATCCACGTAATGTAAGTAGAATCCAACTGATATTATTGAAGAATATATCAGTTTTAATTGTCTTCTTTGGATTCCCTTATTGTAGTTTATCATTTTTGCGGATTACAGTTTGTAGATGCCATTTTGATAAAGGTGACATGCTACACTTTTTAATAATGGTCAGTTAAGGCTCAAGTGCATAAAGTTTGAGAAAATCAGGTTTAGATGATTCGATATAAAAAAGTTTATCTACCCAACTTAAATGTGAGTGAAGCCATGGGTAAACTCTAGTTAGTTAACATAGTTATAGACAACATGAATGGTTAATTAATTCATTTAATAAAATTAACATACAAGTATACACAGAAAGGTAGATAAACATACTTTGGCACTGAAAAAAAGTTCAAAATTCAAAAAATATAAAAATATCAACCTGGAGTAGCTACATTTATATGCTAATTACTCAAAACGGCTGGAGATAAACAGGTTTTCATGTATAGTATAAACTAAAACAAAAACTAATTCAATTGCCAAAATCTAAAATAATACTCGTACAAGATGATATAAATGGAGTGGCCACATACCTATGCTAATTATTTTAAAAAAAGGGTACGGGTACAAAATTTTTTATTTGTGGTAAAAAATGGTACAAATCTAATTTAAAAATTTGGCATTGAAAAATTGCCAAAATTCAAAACAAAACCAAATTATTAAAATGGAGGGGCCACATCTATATGCTAATTACTCAAATTGGTACGGGTACAAAACTTTCTATTTATGGTACAAAACGGTACAAAAACTAGTACAAAACTTTGGCATTGCAAAAAGTTCAACTTACAAAAGTGGTACTACAGGTTAATGGACGTGCTACCTTGGGCAGAAGTAAATTGACAGAAGAAAAATTTATTTTGAAACGGTAGTATATACTATTTAACTAAACATTACACACCTCGCAATCTAGTTACATCACTACAAATTATAACGAATGTTTCCGAAGACAACCAACACATTTGAAATAAATAGCCTAAAAATAAATTATACAAAACGTAATTTAGCCTAAAGTCATTTGGCCTAAAAATTAACTTCACAAAAGTCATTTGGCCTACACTTTAGGCCAAATGATGGGTACCCAATTATATCCCTTTTACCTTTAAACACTACATTAAATGCTAGATAATTTTACTTAGGAAGGCTGTAAGAATAATCTTTACATACCTTAAACTTGTTTGCGTTTATTAGTAGAAATTAGAATTATTTTAATAGATATTTACATAAGGGGGATTAACACATGAGCGGAAACATAGGGTTACTAAATAACTTAATTTTATATTGTTTACTGTAGTAACATTGTAACGAGTCTAAAAAGTCTGCTAAACTTTTTATACCTTCAGAGTAACCTTAATTTTCTAGTTGTATGTTTGTAATTTAATCAAACGTTTACATATTGAAGCTAATTTAAACAAAGTTATTGTTGAATAAGAAAATGCCATACTCAAGTATTTAATACAGAAACATTTGAACAACTAATTCATTGTTTAGTATATTAAAATGTATAAATAATTGTTTTTTGTTTGCCTGTAAAAGCAAGGGTTATGAATATGATTCCCAGCAGGTTTAATATGTTTTTGTTGAAAATACAGTCTGAGGTCTGACTAATTTGTATGTTTCTAAATAAGTTGGTTCAAAAGGGGTGTGCTGAAAAAACAAAAGGGCTTAGAAATTATATGAACTTAAAATAAAGGCAAAAAATTAGACTTCCTCCCATTGGATGATCTCTCAAGCAGATTTTGTAAGCTACTGGAGAGGCTTTAAGTTTAGGACCAAGGGCGAATATATTTCTCCATTTATAAAAGATTTTTTCTACGTTTTTCCTCTATATACTTAAATCGTATTTTATTCGTTCATGTATCAACATTAAATTTGTATTGGTATCAAAGAGCAAAATAATAACATAAATAGTGGTTTTTGTTGCAGTAATAATTATATTAAATTATACCCCTTATAAAAAAATTAAATTTGATGAATAATCTTAGTTTCTTTTTACTCACACAACAATAGAAATTATTCAACAATTCATTTGAATAAATTTAGCTACATTTGTTTAAATTGGCATCAATTAAATAAAAATACACAAAACACAGTCTATTATTTCTTTCATTGAGTGAAGATTATCGTGGTATTAGTACCTTGTGTGCCTGCTTCTATTAAATATGCCATTGAACCCCATCGATGGTTAATGTGTTAGTCTTGGGTACACATTTAACCAAATATATTTTTGTACTTTATTTGACTCCAGAACCATGGCAGTGGTCAAAATGCCTCTTTGAGGTCATGTCTTTTAGCTCCTACTACAATTTGTTTCATAGAAACATATCATTTTATAACTTTTTATGAATAATATCAGTAAGTGTATCATAATTATTTCTAATATAGACGTTTATCTTTTTTTCTTGCTTGTATTTCTGAAATGTTATACCTAGAATTCCAGTGGAAGTTATTTTGAGCAAAGCAGATATATTTATATGGTGTCGGCCCCTTCAGTTACAGATATTGGCAATGTACGGCTACATTTGGCCTGATGATCACGTGACTATCATGAGAGACCACACTTCATGACTTTTGCGCTTAGAGGCGTGATCACGTGATTCAACAACACATAGTCGTTTGCAGCTGGCGAGACGATCACTTGACTGTGTACCGCATATTATTACAATCTCTACAGTATTGTTTAGTCGTCCACGATCTGTGTACTATAAATTCCTGTTATATATCAGGAAAGTAGCTCAGTGAATGGTTAGAACATTCCACACATTTAAGAGTAAGTTTTCAAGGGATATGAATCAGGCAATGAAAAAAAATATATATTTTACGATTTTATTTCGGACATTGATGAATAAAGTGAAAATGATAGTCTTGTTTATGATTAAGATGCATCTGTTCACGACCCATCGACCAATATCACATCAAAGGATCGTCCAGCATCCCAGTTTCTGAATGATGCAGTAGCACAGTAAGAGTTTCTGTCAGCATCCACACAATATTATTGTGGAGGAAGAGAATAAAAGTGAGTGCAAATGCGGAGAAGTACGAGTTAGTCAAGTCTCTACCAAATGTTTAGTGGTTCACTTGGAATTCGGGAAAGATAGAACAAAGTGGTAAGTAGGGTATTATAGTTTGAATGAACCAGGAAGACTACCAAGGAAATATGTTATACGCCATAAAGTGGGAGAAACACCTTTTTTTGTAGATAAGTATCACAGCACACACTGTGGCAAGCACATGGTAGCTTATCTTGATGAGCCATTATTGAAGCACATAAAATTGTGCACAGAAACAGAACCACACAGGTAACTTGGACACAGAAGTCGGTGTATTCTCTTTCAGAAATTGATGCATTATCTGCAGTAATGCTTCCACATGGTTTCTTTTACAACAAGGGGTTGGAAATTGATAGCTTGTGGTCAGCACTCTGAGGTCCACATTTCTTTTGTGAGACAATGACAAATGTTGTTATTTAGAGTTGAAATTATATTTCTTCAATTTAATCTGACAGCAAAACGGTAAATAAATTTAAAAGTAGACAGGTTGTATTTTGTGTCGGGAGTGTGGAATCTTTTCAATGAAAATTGTTCCCTAAATTGTACTCCAGGACAAAATACAAGGATAACATTTCCTTTGTGATTCAATGCCAAGTGTTGTAATTTAGAGATTGATAATGCTATTACTTCAATTTGATCTGACGGCACGAATGGTCTATAAGTTTAAAAGTAGACAAGCTCACTTTGGTGACGGAAGTATTTTTATTTATTTATTTCCATGGTTTTCTAGACACATCATCTTGTACTCTAAGACTGGCCATTCTATTATACAATACATTAATTTTTCCTAGTTTATTATTATCCATTTTATTAAATATTTAAAACACAGAATTTGTCACCAAATTAATCAAGGCCATGATGAACTCCAGTGTGGCTCTTTCCTTATCTCTGCTTGTTCTATCTAAAATTATGAATGTTGACTACCAGAAGATCAGGGCCAGCCTTTATAATGATGCTGGATCCCTCTACCACCCCAGCCCTCGGGTGGCTCCTTCAAGAAACCTAGAAGACCAAATCATTTAAAATTAAGTTATCTTTCATCTGAGTTTCATTCTTTTGTTATATGTCTGGTGCCGCCTAATTTTCCTATATTTATTGTGTATCCTCTCATCTTAATCCTCATCCATCTCATCTTGTATATCATTGTTGCTCTCTCATTATCTCTGTAGTTTTTCTGTTTTTAGTCTCTTAAAGTAGTATGCCTAAGGTTTTAGAGACATTACTAGTCTCGACTTTGTCAAAGTATTTTCATAGGACACCATCTCAGAGATGAAATAACCTGGATGTCTTGAAGAATGTGCTGTTGTAGTATCCTCACTTCTTGCATTTAAAGGACTCTCTCATACCCCATTCTCTGGTGTAGCCACTTCTTCACAGTGGCAGATTCTAGTCTTGGCCTGTCCTTCGGATGAAGAGACACACATTGTGCGACCCTTAGCCTGTGATGTGATGGACAAGTACCTGGGGGGGGGG
>CABFWB010003226.1:0-13137 GCA_902151455.1 Timema bartmani | reverse complement strand
CCCCCCCCCCCCCTAAAGATTCTAAGTCTGTACCCTGGGCACTGCAGTTGCCCTCTAGCTCAAGTACCACTGATGACCTGGAGCTCTAATCTGATATGGTCCGTCTAAGGCAGAGTAACTGCCTCCGAAATAGATGATAAATTATCAGCTATAACAATAAAGCAAAGGCTTTTATAGTCTGCTCTGCTCTCGTTACTTCACAACTAGTACAAATATGTTGTGAGTAGTCATCAATCCACTTCATTATTTTCTAATTCATTACATCGAGCTCGCTTAGCGAGTGCTTTCAGTTCTTAGGTCCAACAAACTTATGCAAACCAAAATAAACATCCCAATCTAGCTCAGGGCCGTGATCATTTTATCAAGAAACCAGATATTGTGAATGTAATATGTCATTTAGCACCTAGATCATCCCCTATTATGTGCCTAAGTGCCAAGTTTAGATCTCGATAGTCCTCAAATCTTGACAATTGGAAGTTTTCATAGAATTTATTATATGTAGCTGCTGAGTTGGCTTCCTTTCTTTTTGTCTTGTCTTCCTCTTTACTCTTGCCCAGATAAACTATACATCTTTAGTTTTATTTTTGCATGAAATATCTTATTTACTTGTAGTTTTCCACAACAGTTTTATTCTACCAATTTTTTCTTTATTTTCATTTTGTAGTCCTTCCAAATGTTTTACTAGTATCTTCAAATGTGGATGCTACTTCATATAGCTGCTCCAGCTCTCACTCATCTGTATAAGTGGAGATTGTCACCAGTATTGATTTCTTCTTCTTTTTTTTTTACGCTTCGGCTCTCTCCTGGTTTCTCCATCTTTGGGATGGAAGGTTTCCCCTTCTTTCTCTTTCACAGTACTTTATTTATATTTCTAAAAATTATTCTTAATTTGTAATTTTAATCCTGTTTTGTGTCTTCGTTGTAGTCAAATCCATAATCTATATTTTTTATTGGTTGGTTCAACAGCATTTTCGTGTTGGACACTAGGGTAAGTTGGGCTTCTTGTACTTATCTATACCCATAGTTGAACAGAATATACACATCGTTTGCTTCTCCTATGTGCATGCCTTAACCTCGTGAGCCTCCTCGGAAAAGTTCCGAACACTGCATTTTTCCTTGAACAATATTTGGCACAATATGTCCCATGTCTCATTATTTTTTATATCTAGGGACAACTAAGAAATTATTTATAGATACCACACTAAAGCGTATGTATATTATGTAGTTGAACTAATGTTGTGAAATTTAGGTCTTTGGGTCTAGTCTTAAACCTAAATTAAAAATCTTCCTCAAACTCTTTCTTTCTTTGAGATTTATTTGATAAGTTTTACTTCTACTTTACGTCCATCATTTGCTCTGTCATCATTGTCATTGGCACGTCAAAAATAGTCACTAATGGTATTCGGTTTTTATGTTCTGAAATTTTAGTTCTTCTCTTTTCGCCAGATAATATAGTGTTTTCTCATCATATTTGCATTTCTCAGTATCCATGATAGGAATCGTCCCTGATAAATAGCATGATCTTATTTTGATCTTATTTATATCAGGGTCAATCTTTACTATAACAATTTTCCTGATGTTAGCAAAGTCTTGCCTTGTTTTCACGCTATCTATTAATATCATTAAGGTAATTATGTATTTATAGTGTTGGATTTGATGCATCATCTCCATATGTATCATAACAGCCACCTATATCACTGTAAATGTTGGTGCAATATTTCTGGTTTATGTCTGATCTTTTTTTATTTCTTGGTCATCGATTTTCTTTGTAGATTTGGCCCTCCTAATGAGCCAATGTTAGCGTTATGTTGGTGAATTCCTCTTTCATTTTTTTTTCACTCGCCCTCACTTTCACTATAGCTCTCATTAGGATTATTTTCTTTGGATTTGCCTGCCATGATTGAGAGAGCTAAGCTTGTGTTGTTTGGTCGTCTCTATCATAGGACAATCTCCTGTGATATGGATGTATTGGGTATTCCTTCTCAATTCAATGCTTAGAAGCTAGGGTTTTACCTAACTACTCTAGCTTATCTAAGATGTAGCCATCTTAGAAGTCCACTTCAACCTACCTGTAACGCAAGGTTTCATAGTACCTTCTTTCCTTTGCAACTCCCCACAAACCAAAAGTGGTATAGCCCTCTCACCTTTCACTGCTTTCTAACCCAATTTGGCATTCAAAGCAAAGGACCTTTTCCTACTCAGGTGGTGGACCTGCCTTTCCATAAACTGGGCAGTCTGGACCACGTTAGACTCAAATCTCCAGAGCTATCCACAGAGAAGCTATGTGGACCTCCGAGACCCACATCTCGAGTTCCTTTTGGAGCACTCACCATAAGCTCTAAAGAGAAGATTGTGACATCGGATTTCCAAGACTAGTCTCCCCTGGGCTATTAACAAAATTGCTACATTTTTTCTAATTAGTCGGTGTGGGATTTAAATTAAGTTGACTTAGCTGTCGCCACCTTCCTGCCTTATCCGGGCTTGAGATCAGCAATGGTAGCCAAAGAGCTACTAAGTTCACTACCCAACTACCCCAAGAGCAGTTGTCCAATTTTATTCTATTAAGATATAATTACATAATATTAATATAATATTATATAATATACCTTGTCCTTGAATTTTACTTTATATTAATCTATTTTGAAATATATGTGATAATTAATTTATTTAGTTTAACTTAGGAGTGAGGTTCCTTAACTTAAGTCAAAATTAACTTAAAATTAATGCAGTCTACTTCCTTTACAGGGCTCAATACGTTTTACTTGTTGATATACCGGATGCTTTTACTACCAGTTGGATGCTGCTTTTGACTGAACTGGGTGGCTGCATGTCAGTCAGCTTTCAGGTCAATCGATCTCCTTGACAGCCGTCAGTGCCATCCTCAGAATACACTTGTTGCCAATCGATCCAAGGTCATGTGGCCTCTTAGCCGATCTAGTCATCTTTCCCCTGCATGTTTCTTTGCTATAATGTTTTGCCTGCTGGTTTATGAGCTCCTGTCATTAGATACATTGCTCCCTCTAGACTCCAAGACTCCAACCCCTGTATTCGGTTGACATCTCTAGGCATCCCAAGAAAAAATTATATATCAGGATATTCCGCATCCCTAAGCTACTATATTAAATAATAGGTCTTGTTTTTTTTTCCATTTTATTGTTGTCTATCTCGTCTAAGTTTTGTTTGTCTTCTCAATAACTGTCATCTTCTATGTCATTTCACTTGTGTAACCTATTGTCTCCTCTTCAGTTCTGTCTTTGTCTCTATTAATTAATATTGTAAATATAATAGTCAAGTTCCTTGAAAGTTGCGGCTTTGTTGAGGAGTTTTCGTAGCACGCTTCACGTAGGATTTTGTAGCTATGGCATCCCTGTAGTTTTGTTAGATTTTGGTTCTTCAGGTGTTGCGTGGTTCCAAACTACCAAACATTCTGCTCAGCTTTTGTCTCCTCTCAGCAGTTGCAGTTACTTTTCTCAGTTAGTCCTAGTCTTTGAGAAGTTCTTTCTATGGATCTGAAAAATGTGTTAGGTTCTCCTACCCGGTTGTTTTTAGCCTTGTTTTGCAGGCTTCTTCTTATCCCTGCTGACATCGTCACTCCAACCCTGGTCAGTATTTCCAACAATTGGAAGTCACGTTTATTCAGCCAGTTCATTGCACCTATCCATTTGACCTCCATATTCATCAGGATTATACCTAGTGTAACATTTTAGAAAACATTCTAAAAAATGGTTTAAAGTAAGAAGGGGTTATAATTAAATGTTAAGACTTAGATAAATTTAGGAAAGTCTTAACTTTTAATTATACCTAGTGTGATGTAAAATGTGTCGGTGAATGTCGTTGAATTTGCACCGGAGATCCTCAGAAGAACACCCCTTTGAAATATTCCTAGCAGCCTAGCTCGTACAAGGTTCCACACGTTATTGCACAAGTCCAGAAAGCCGTAATATAAATTCTTGGCCTATCATATTCTTCTCAGTCTCTTCAAAGATCTGGCCACCAAAGGTTTTAAAATGCCCCCAGCATGTCCATAATGCCCCTGATATGTCCAAAGTGTTAAATCGTAACATTTAAATTGTTCCCTAAACTACACTCCATGACCAAATGTAACAATAATTTGTTATATACTTTTCTAACCAGGGCCTGACGCAGATTTACAAAATTTGGGGCTAATAAGCCAGATAAATTTGGCATCAAATGTTGTCTTTTGAAAGATAGAGACACTAATATTTGATAAATGAATTTTCTTACTTGGGAATGTATGAAAATCTACCAGCGTATAAAACTCTTTAAGAATATGTTTTCATGGAGCCTATGACACCGTAATTCAGAAAAAGTAGGGATGTAAAAACTGATTAATTTTTTTTAATCTCCTTGAAGCTGACTGAAAAATTAAAGATTCTCTGTACAATCCTAGTGAGAACAGAGTATCAATTTCGAAAATAAATTAGTTCCTTAGTAAAAACATCAAGAGTGCACTTCACAACACTACTTAGATGAAGACTGGAGGCAAAATCTCGTCTGTTTACCAAGGGAAAAAAGGTGTTTCTCCTTCTCAGCACTTTTCATCTAAGTGTAGGGATTGCGAATGATCCAAAAGGTTTTCAATTAATAGTAGAATTTTATATTGCAATCAAATATAGAGTGGATGTACTGGACCATATTATCAGGAAATACTAGATTAAACTATCATAACGAGGATGCTCAGTACAATTGTTTTATAGTGAATAAAACCCAATGTAAAAGAGTGATGATATGAACATGTTCTAAGTAGACGTAAAACATTTTTGTTATAGTCAAACTTGGGCCCCAAAATGAAGACGAAAAAGTATTCACGCGACAACACCACCAGTGTTAAGTAAAAAATGACAAAATTAATCGTTTGATTCGTGTGTGAAGTGTAAAATATTTATTTGTGGCTAATTTAACATTGTAGTAACAAAGCATTTCTGTAATTGTTTTAAAGATTCAGACTTCTACTCAGCGGAAAAAGTAAATCGTTTTCTTTTTAATTCAAGTTTAATTATATTACGGTGAATTTATGTTCAAATAAAATATACATGAGTGAAGCTTGAATTCTTTTTTATATTTTAAGTAAAACATGTTTTACAGATGCAAGTATATTAGCAATAATTAGAGACACTTCCTCAAACAAGGTAAGTTTGACCATTGCCATATTTATAAGTACCTATAGTAAAAGTTTTGTGGTTCTAATGTTAAACAATATTAAAGTTTCTTCCTAAATTGGTTGACGCACTGAATTAATTTTTAATAGTAATCTTACTTTATTTGTTCATCATAGGAATGTTTGTATTTCTCCGTCACGCTTCTATGTTTGGAATAGCAGAGAATAATTTATTCAATGCTCCAATTGCATGGAAGAAAGTACTGCATTCCGCAATCAAAGAAGGAATCAAGTCTGGAATAATTCAGCCTTTAGAAAAGATAATCTTTCCTGAACAACAAACATTAGAAGCTTTAAGGTAGGAAGCATGGTTGAATTGTTCTCGAAACTCTTGTGTCTAAGTGGAAAATATCATAATCCTCATTTCTCTGGATTTCCAAGTATAAAAACAATGTTGTTTGATTCCCATTTATGTGTATCAGGGTGATCATTCCCAAATTATATAAATTATATCCATACTCTCCCTTCACGCAGGTTCAGCTACAGATCCTTTAAATTCTTCCTTTCTCATCCATAGGCCATCACTGTAAATATTTATATAACATGGATAAATATTAAGACATGAGGTGGTGCAAATTATCGTTGAATATCATATAAATAATTTATTGTTATTTATTATTGCCTGTGGCTTCGCTCACATTTAAGTTGGGATTATAATTTTATAAATTTTTTTAAATGAATCATCTTAACTACCATAAAAAATATTTCACACACGTAGGAGAAGAGGTAAATGTATTACACGGCGCCTAATATAGATGAGTACCTATAGTTAACTATTCGATTACAGATGACAACATACAGCGTAGATAAAATAGGTAATATCCGGATACGGTAGATTTTTTAAAAATAATTTAGACTTTTTTTTTTGTATTTTACTAAAGGGACATAATAACTGCTAACTTTTCAAGGCTTCCTTGTAGACAACATTATGAGTCTTATCTCCAGGTGCGGAAAAATATATCATTACAGCAGCTGCTTACTCTTGAGCAAGCTATATAGATAGCATCTAGATAGGTGTGAGAGAAGAAGCTAGTACAAATATCAGAATCATGAGTCTGTAGCACCCGTCCTGGTGAGTAGTTGCAAAGCAGACACATAAAGGAAACTGAATGCGCTTGAGGCAAACTAGTAGTTATTTGGGATTATGGGAATCTTTGAGATCAATACAGTTTCACCTGCGCCACAACCATTTATTATTGTTGATTTATTACGTTTCTCTGCAACGTTATCATCAGTAATCGAGCTCCGAGCACCTATTTTTAGCCTGATTATATGCGGGGGAAGTCTAAGGACTGTCAAACTATTAAAGTCCCCATTTAGTAGTTCTTAGCGTTGTCTTTATTGATGACTGTATCTATATATAATAATAATAATAATAATAATAATAATAATAATAATAATAATAATAATAATAATAATAATAATAATAATAAAGATGATGGTTATGGTTGTGATAATAATGATATTGATAATGACAATAATATTGATAGTAATAATAATGATGATATTGATAATGATATTAATAATAATAATAATTTGCTTAACCTAGGATGTCTTACTTTAAAATAAATCCACTAATTTTATAATAATAACAAAACAAAGCGAGGAATTTACTATTAATATCATTAATTAAATAACACTCTGTAATAATATACATTGCTTACCATTAAATATAAGGACACCAAGCAAAAAAACCATAACCTCGAAATTATCAGGTATTTACTAGCTCAAAATTACAATTAATTGCTTGGAAACAATTTAGAGCATTCCAGTGTTCTTTAGTAGTCGATTAGCCCACCTTTATTATGTTGCAGTCTATTACATGCTTTGTCATGGAGTTTATTAGATTGTTACACTCCTCTTTCGTAATCTGACGCCACAGGCTAAGGACATGCAATTTGAGTTCCTCCTTGTTCTGGGATTTTTTTCTTCATCAGCTAGTATCCCATGGTGTTCCAAACATTTTCTATTGGGTTCAGGTTTGGACTCCTTGCAAGCCATGGCAAAACCTCAATGTCATGTTCTTCCAACCATGTTTGGGTGACCCTCAACTTGTGAGCTGGAGCGTTATCCTGTTGGAATATCCAGTTATTTCCTAGCAGGTTGGAGCAGGAGGAGAGCATCACATTTTCTAAAGTTTGACCATCGAGACCTGTTTATAGTTCCCTCAACGATTTTGAACTCCCCGGGGCCTTCTGAGGTGATACCACCCCATATCATTGTCGCATCGCCGCCCTGCTGGACAGCAGGGGCCACACATGCAGGGAGGAATTTCTCTGTGGGAGTTTGAAGAAATCTGACTCTGCGCCGAGGAAAAATCTCGAATCGACTTTCATCACTGAAGACAACTCGTTGCCAAGCAGACATAACCCATCTAAACCCCTTTGAGCACCATTGAGCTCTTTGCTTCCTCTGATCATAGGTATATAGTGTTTTTCACAGGGCATAAAAAGAACTTAGTCCGTCATAATGAAGTCAACATGATGCAGTCAGGATAGTGATATCAGGACCTTTGTCAGCCTTAAATTTACTCAAACTATCACTAAGACTAGCTTTTCTATTGATCATACTAATAATTACTAGTTTTCTGTCCTCCCTTGGTGAAGTTTTCTTAGGCTTGACTTGGATCGTTCAGCCACAGTCCTGGTCATGGAAATTTTTTTAACTGTTTGTTCCACACAAGTTTTTAACAGTCTCAATGAATTTCCTATATCACGGTAGGCTCTACCTGCTTTGTGCATGCACATTATCTGCCTCTTTATGTCCTCTGACACAACCTTTTATCCCATTGTTCATACAATGTCACATAAAATATAGAGCAAAATTTAACCACACATAACCTCAAATCTCTCAACAAGAAACATCAGCTGTTTCCTATATAATTTTATTTCACAATGCTACCAACCCTTCAGGGTAGTAAAATTACCTACACTGATTAAATGGCACCTAATTCAAATATTTAAAAAAATTCATTTCAAAATTGTGTCATTTCCTTATTTTTTCAATGGTTTTTCAGAAAACTTAAAAGACTTACCACGCATGTAATAAACTTTTTTCACTTATGTATAGTGTGATCCAGAAAGGTGGTATCAAAAGTCTACCTTATTACCAAATTGCATTGACATTGAACTCACCATTTAGATATTATTAAATTTTATCTTTTAAAATATGGCTTTTTTATGTGGGCTATAAAATATAAAACTCATCATAATATTTGTAAGTTTCAAGCTAAACAGACAAATTTTTGACCAAAATGTAGCATTTATATTATTCTCTTTATGTAAAACAATAACTGGGAGATGACATCACAAATTAAATAACACAGTCCAATAATTAATTTTTGAAGGGTGTCCTTATATTTTTGGTATGCACTGTACAATTAAAATAATCAAATCAAACAACGTTAATATAATACCATCGAAATGCTATATTCCAGTTCTCCCTAATATGTATACCACGTTTCAAATTTCTCTATTATTTTGTTTTGCAGTAATAGCGTCCCCAGACGCACAAACGAATACAAATCCTATTTTATGTGTTTGACGTTGGGTTAATTATGTGATTCGACTGAATTGTATCCATTCTGAATGGTATCAATCCAGACATTTTTTAAACAAGCACCACAAATAAAATTTCTTTTTTGTTCCCATTCTCATAATATCCACAAAATCCTGAATTGTATCAATTCTGATTTGTATTCATTTGATTGCGGTGCCACTTGTCTGATAGATGGCAGGAGCAGAGAATCTCTTTAACTCATTTAGTGCTTACTAGAGAGCAGTACTATCTCTATTTTGATATATAAAAAATATTTTTTTTACTAATCATCTTATTACTTTAAAATCTAAACATGGATTTGAGATTATTAGACTTATTTTTTTAAACATTACATAATATACCTGTGTATAAAGTGCTTGTTTTATACACAAAAGATATATATGTTTTATATATATTTATATATAAATAGCCGTAGTATCATCTTGTTTGCAGCCCTGTATTTAAATACTATATTATGAGTTTATTACAAATTGACAGCAGTAGCTATTTTACGACCACCATTTTATTAAACTTTTACACACGCAAAACTATTAGCTACTCTAAGCAAAGATTAAAGTTGGTTATATCTCACACAGGGCATGGCAATAAAGAAACAATATTTTTATAATTGTATACATTTAATTTTCATAGATTTGTGTTAAAGTGTCATATCATATTATCTACAAATAATTTCATCAGCTTATAATGTAGGTCTATCTGGATTTAAATTGAAGATGTATTAAGAAATCTTATTTATAGACTATCATACTCAACTTGAACACAGGCCTACGTATTATGTGCTAGTTTTGTTATATTTGATTGAAAAACCCCCAAAAAGTGTTTATATTTACCACTTTCCGCAACAGCTATATGTCCAGATAATGTGAATGTATTCACATTAGGCCTACTATGAGTAGAAATGCCTAACCATTATCCAGCAGAAGTGAAACGAAAGGGAGGTCAGTGTTAAAGAATATAAATCTTTGCTTTTAACTGTTAAATGATAAAATTGATCTTGTGATTTGAAGGGAATTCTTGAGACTATGGTTAAAAGTGATTATGTACCAGTAAGCATATAAGTTCAAAACTTGTGTTTATTTCTATAATAGTAGGTATAAAAAAAAAAGCAGGATTCCTGGTTTTTCTTAGTCATCATATGACAAGTTTTATATTTTTTGCCATCTCTACACACAGAAGCAAAACAAATCTACAATGATAACAAAATTAATATTGTAAAATAAATTATATATAATCCAAACAAATCAACAAAACTCTCATCAATCACAGAAGAATGCTATTATATATAACATGAATATTCAAAGAATGTCACAACATGACAACAGAGTATTTAATAGGCAATAGTTATAATTTTTAATATTATAAACGAACCTACCCAAACAAAACTTAACCTTTCAGGCGTCAACATATTTTTCATGAAATTTCGGGATCCAAAAATATTACATTTTTCAAAATATTCTAAATATTAAATTATTTTAGGAAATGCTTCTCCATGTACCAATTTTAAACTAGATCATAATTATTTTAAAAAATCAATCATTTGTAAAGTACCCTTATATAATTATTTTAAAAGAAACATGCATAAGTATTTATCTTTTTTTATATATTATCATATGGATAGTGTTGCTCTCTAGTAAGCACGGAATGAATTAAGGATACTATCTGCTCCTGGCAGCTATCAGACAAGTGGCACCGCAATTAATTGGATACAAATCAGAATGGATACAATTCAGGATTCTGTGGATATTATGAGAATAGATACAAATCAGACTTTTTATTTGTGGTGCTTGTTTAAGAAATGTCTGAATGGATACCATTCAGAATAGATACAATTCAGCTCTCCCAATTATGTTGGATATAGACAAACTAGTGCTTATAATATAATCATTTGTATACTTTTTTTTTCAGAGAACTGTCAAAGTGCAACCGTGTTGAAAAAGTGTTGATTAATTTCATGGAAAAAAACAAAACAAATCTTAAACATAAAACAGTTTTAAATATGCCAGATACAACAACTAAAACACTCCATGATATTAAAAACTCTCACATTATTATAGGTAAGCCTTATAAAATATTTTGTTAAATAAATGAACAAAAATATGTAAAAAATATATAAAGTGATTATTTAGTTTAATGATGATCCCCATCTATATTGGAAAAAATTAAACAAATAGAAATGTTACGATTTTAAACTAATTTTTTTAAACCAAATGCATTTTGAATAAATAAATATTATCTTCACTCAACGCTTGTATAGGATTTTGTAGATAGTCCGGGTGGATATTATGATTTACTAAACTTTAAAAAAGAAAATTGTCAATACCTGTCTGTCTCATTTGAAGACTGAAAAATGTTATTCGTGACTTAATAATATATAATTATCATGATTATAAGGGATTGCACATAAGCCAACTACTGAGTCGAAGGTGGCTGCGTTATCTGATAGCTCATAATCTTAAAAAATCACACATATGTAGCTGATGATTTCCGCACGTCCATCATAGACTCTACCTTAAAATATAAGTGAAGAATTATCCTGAGCATGGGATGATTCCTGGATAGCTCAGTGGTTAGAACATAGGCGTACTAAGCTAACTGTACCGGGTTCAATTCCCATGTTCAGGTGTCATTTTTCAATTTTCATAAATTCAAAATATATAGTTATTAAATTAAGGTAAGTAACCCAACCGATATTCGAACCTCGATCTCCCCGTCCTCGGCGGTCGAGCTCAACACGACTAGCGCGTTAGCCAACTACGCCACCGAGGCGGGTTTTAAAGAAGTTAAATTAAACAAATACTAGTTTATTTAAAATAAAATTATCCAAAACTTTTAACCCAATTTAAATTAATATAGATTACTGTAAACTTTTTCACTTTGTTACAGTATATTTAAAGTAATATATATTTTAAGGCGATACTAAACAATTCAGGTTGAATTTGAAACAATTATTGTGTTGAAATGACCAAGAATGAGAGTTTAGAAACTAAAACAGCACTGCAGAAAAACGAATGAATTATAAATTATTTCGCAAATATGGATCATTAAAATAACTAAAAATATTTAAATTTATCAATGTCTTATTTGAACTTTACTGTGCAATTTAAAAACTAGACTATTATCCAGTGATGTTGGCCTCCATGATAGCTATTTCATTTTATGGAACACAATTGTCAGATCTTCTAATTGGAAATCACATTAAAATATGAAATTTACTATGATTACCAAAACATATTAAATATAGTTATGGAATTTTGACCCATTTATTCAGGGTACCATTTTAAAACCAAAAGTATTTTAAAACATCACTCATACAACTTTCATAAAGGTTATTAAACCAGAGTCTGTGATAAATGAAGGAAATTGCATCTTACTTAATATCCATCGCAACCACTCTTAACCGTTCTCGACTTTTTTATTTCCAAACTTACAAGTTTATTTGTATTGGCTGAGTTTATACATTTCATATTGAAACAAATATTCAGTATTGATAACTGCAATACTATTGTGCAGTTGAATCCAGTAGGCTTAGCAAGCCTTATGTATTGAGTTATATTCTCTTCTATAAATGCCGTGTTTCAACATATCCATAAATTGATAGATTAGAACGACAGAATTGCCTACAAAATATTAATTATAATAAGTTCAGTACGAATTATTACTAATTATACTTAAATTTCTATTTTTAGGAAAGTAAAAATGTTGGGAGAAATGATTGTGTATACATTATTTAACTAATTATTTCTTAATTATTGCATTTTATTAAGAGTGCTACAATATTTATAAAATAATATTATTTAAAATATAATACATGTGTGAAAAGGTGCGTTCAAAAATATATAGGATTTGTAAATTAGCTAGGTGTACACTCAGAAAGACACTTATAATTGTGATTGTGTTGGGGTTTCCCAATTAAAAATTAATAAAATTATTACATATTATTAGGGATAACAAATCTAAACATCTTAAAATCCATCCTTTTTTTTCTGATCACCAGACTAATTAAAAGGGAAAATTAAGATATTAAGAAAATCCTAAATATATCAACGATTTGTATCGTATAGGCAACCTTTTCACTTTAACTAGAGCCAACACAAAGCATCAACGGGCACCTCTATCCACTGTCTTAATCAACACACACTATGGAGTTATTGGAGAGTGAGAACTGGTTTAGTAAATCAAGTATAAATAATTATAGCCTATATGTTTGTCTTTTTGAAGGTATCTTTTTTTAAATTGGAGCTATTTTGAGGTAGTTAATAAACAAGTTAAACTATACCAAAAGATCTTTCAACAGGAAGCAACTTTGAAGATTGTCTTTGTCTGGCAGAATGGCTAGTTACCCACAAAGCTAATAAAATCACCATTGCCTCAAAGTCACAAAAGTTGTCTGTCCTCTCTGA
>CABFWB010003225.1:52855-75871 GCA_902151455.1 Timema bartmani | reverse complement strand
TGAATAGTGGTTACGTAGATATAATGGTTACGTAGACGTGGTGGTTACGTAGACGTGTTGGTTTACGTGACATAGTACTTCTTTTTAGGGGTTTTCAAAATTCGCGCCATAAGAGTAAAATATACTTCGTGTCCAAATGCCGTTCCTTCACCTCATATTAAATGTGGCTGCTTTTTTTTTAAATATTATCTTTCTCCTTCCAATATCATTAACGTGTGCGTGGATAAAAACTGAGCTATGACGTTAAGGATCTTTTTTTTTTCTCAGACAAATTTGTAGAGGGTTGAATATTTATACGTCATTACGAATAAAGAAGAAGAGGGAAAAATAAGTTTTGAAATTCCAACAGATATCAGGAATGGAAGAAGCTACAAAAGGATGAAAGAAGAAGCTTAGGACAGGAGAAAACGGAAGATGTCCAGTTGGTACCTGTCTCAGGACAGATTCACAGAAGAACGGATCTAATATTACTCTAGTTATTAATTAGAGTAATCAACATTTCAACTAGATCAAAACTGCTGTCTCCCATTTGTGCAAGGATATCATTTAAGAATAGTTCCAGGTTCTATTCCCGATATAATTCACTCTCCCTTCAAGAAAATGCGGGTACACTTCCTCTAAAATAAAACTTCATCATCCTAAAGTAATTATTACAATTAATAAGTACTGGCCCACTTCGGTGGCCGCATGTTCTAAGATGCTACTCTCTCGGTAGACTAGACCGCCGATGATGGGAAGATTGAGGTTCGAATCTCGGTCGGGTGTACTGAGGGTGCTTTTCCCTAAAAGGTTTTCCACTCTTCCTCTACGCAAATTCAGATACACTTCTTCTAAATATATATTTCCTAATCCCTAAAACCACTAGCGTAATTATTAAATAAGCGTATAACCCGAACGGTTAGTAAGACGCGGTGCAAAAAAAAAAGATCACTGCGTGAGATAGAGGGTGACTCATTTCGTGTAAAAAAAAATTATAACACCCCCAAACATTTCAGAAGTATCCTACTATTTTGGCCCAGTATACAGTTTCCCTGGTATGCCTCCACGCAAATGCGGATACACTTCCTCTAAATATAACCTTCATCATCCCTTAAATCGTTAGTGTAATTAGTATATATGCGTATAACCCGAACGGTCAGTAAGATGTTGTACAAAATAAATGAATAGCTCTTTTTAATATGTTTCTACTTTCAAATATTTAACCCGAGGAACTTTTGAAAGAGGGTCTTGGCTCGTTTAACCCATACTGTAGTTGTATGAATTCCATTGCTTTTAAACTTAGAGTAGGAAGTCAGAAAACTCACGTAATACCTAAAATGTCCTCAATCCAAATTGCATTCCTTTTCCCTGAGAGCTTTAATAGAGCAACTCACATAGTCTTTACGAACGATAAACGAAAACGTTGGGTTTTTTTTTTTTATAACCTTGGTATCACATTCTAGCTCCTCCGTTTATGTAGACTACTTTCAAGTTTTGTGGTACAATCTTCTCAAAAAGAAGAGAAACGCTTAAAGACTTCTTATTTTTTTCATTTATTTGGAAACCAACATTTAAAAAAATAACATATTATTTTGTTTTGTTACGTTACGTTATAGTTAAAATTTATTGTTTTTCACAAATTGGTAGACTATATTATTCAGATCAATGTTATATGTATAATTTTTTTGAAAAAATTGTTGATTGCTTTTTTTAATCTGATATAAAAGAGTGGTAAAAACCTATCTTTAAAGTTCTAATATCATATATTGATAATGGCAGATTTAAAATAAAAATAAAACAATTTTGGGTACAGTAAAAGCTGTAGTCTATAAAATAGAGTCAATCAATTTTATAATGTATAATTTAAAAGTACCATAATTTCAAAGATACCAGAGAAACGTGCTACAAAGTAAATATTAATTTCAATATAATTAAACATTGAAATTATCATATTTTAAAAAAATCTTAAAACTAATTGGTTTCACCTTGCCCTTATTTTTTAATATTTTATTATTTCATAACGTATCTTCCCTCACAAACCAAAACAGAACCAGTCCCAAAATTCACATCAAGATCAGTCAAATCAGTAGTAAGACCTAAGTTTTAAATCACACAGTTAAAGAACGAATTTATATCTAAAAGCGAAAGCCTTTTATTTATTTTTTAAATCTAATAATAGATACAATTTATTTAATACAATTCTCGATCTAAAGATGGATACAATAATATTTGCACTAACCTGTACTTAACCTCTCCTAGAAAATGATTTCACTACGTGCAGGAAAGATCAGAAGACCATATGAAGTGTAGAACCTTTGACCCATATCGTAAGATCGTCAACGATTTCACAAGGCGTGTGTTGAGTGTAAATAGCTATGTACGCGCAGATTTTTTTATTTATTTTTTTTAAAAGAGAGAGAAAATAAAGAAGATAAAAACGAAGGAGAGGTGAAGAAAAGAGTAAAATAAACTCATCGGTTTTCAGGCGTGAGGTTTAAATTGTGCAAACTGTTGCGCACAAACCACAGCCTCCAAAAGTAACGTTGGAAACTCGTAAATACTCATCTGCAGCTCATCTGCAGAAAAGAGAGAATCAAGTTTTAAATAGATTTTATATACATCCTCTTTTATTTGTAAGGGTACAATAAAAGAGGTGCTAATAATGAATATTTCAAGGTGTGCATCAAATATTTAAATTCCTATTATTACAATATTTTTTAGAAATAGTTTAGGAAATATTTTTTCAAATAATCTTCTTTCATCTCGACACTCATTATCAAAAACGAAATAGAGCTATAATTATCATGACGAAGATAATAAAAGAAAACTTTTGATGCTTATTTTTTAAGTAGTTTTTAAAATGTTTTTAAGTAAATACTTTAAAATATATTATATTTTAAAAATAAATTTACCATTTTAAGACTAACTCTATATTAACTGTAATCTAAGTTCTATATATGTTTTGAAAGATTATCAAACATTACGTATCTCTGGTAATAGTAAGCTTTTGATCTATGGTTACTTGCAATAATTTGATGTTTGTAGGGAATCTAATGACCACGCTCTTTTTTTAACAGTTAGCACATCAAGTTCTATATTTTCACTGTAAATATTTTCTTCACATTTTATATATATATATATTTTTAGGTCTGAGTTATAATTTAATTTTAAATGTCTACGCAATTTACTTTCATTATTTCATAGCTACATCAATTAATAATGTCTAAAATTTCTTACTTTTAAAATTTGTAGTAATATTTTAGAAATGGAAAAAAATTAAATTAAAAAGCTATTCCATAAAAAAAAACTGTGATTTTTAGAAAGTAATGAGAAAAGCTAATGAAAGGGCGTGCAGCTGAGTCACTCTCTATAATGTGTAAAAAAAAATGGGTCCATATAGTAAGGGACGTCAGATACAAAGTTACACATTATTAGCCAAACTTCGTGGCCACATAATGTTATATTTCTCAGAACTATAAAAACTACTTAGCACTTGCTATATATCTTCATAGAGGTCCTAAATTCCTTAAATTTATCCAATATTTTATATAGAGCAAATTTGATTGCCGGAAGTAGAAGTTAAAAAAAAAATCTCTATCGAATTCCTTCCGAAATCCACTCTTGGTTTCAACGGAGATTCAACTGTCAGCGTCAAACTCAACACTTCAAAACTTTTGATTATAATTGAAAGATATACATCCTATTACGGTATCCGTAGCAAAAACTAATTTCCATATTTGTACACTCCGTTTATGGTGAAAGCTGTCTTACCATGAACGGGATCTACTTTGGCTCTACCATTAAATCTACCCCATGATGGAAACGAGGAAGGCACAGTCCAATATTCAGAGGAAGAACTTTATCTGACATTAAAAAAAAGTTATTAGATTAACTTTCTTGTATTCATACGTCCAATCATGTATATGGAGCCGTCACTTTTATTTTAGAACCACGTTTCAGTACAAGGTCAGGCTATTAGCCTGTGTACTAATTACACTGATGGGCTAAGGATGACTAAGTTGAATTTTAGAGGAAATTTACTAGCATTTTCGTGGAGAACGGAAAAACCATTTTGGAAAAAATAGCACCTTCAATATATCCTACCGGGATCATAACACCAATAAAACCGTCATAGGCAGTATAGGCTATTGCGAGAGTGATACCGTAGATGTTCTTGGGTTCGAACCCAACCGGGATCCACGAATTTTTCTTGAGATAAAAAAAAATCCGTAGCACCACTTCCTTCAGAGGGGAAGTAAATCCGTCGGTCCCATGTCGATTGTGGCGTGTAAAATAACTCTGGGAGGTATGTGAGAGTACCGGAAAAATTGGTAGGTCCTTTCACTCTAGCTCAGAGAAATTCTCGTGTGCTGATATAATCAGCCGGTTCAGAAAGTAAAGATTAAATACCTCAAATGAATAAATGATACTTTAGACCAGGAGACCACCGAAGCTGTTCCTTTCCTTATAGAAATAATATTACGTGTCAGGGCTATATCAGTCTTTATATCAGTTTGTGGAAATATTAGCCCGTACTAATGTACTAATAGTACATCCTTTCTGTGGAGGGTGATAGTGAGTATGAGGGTATGGAACCAATGGAAACACAACATAACTTAAGCCTAACTAATGAAACCCTGGTGGAAATTGAACCCGGGACTTCCAGACTCATAGCCAGGTGCACCGACCAATAAACCACTGGACCTGTTTCCTTAGTAGTCTAAACAACAGTCAAAGGTTTATATTTAATCGTGTCAGTGTATGTTAAGTTCTATGTATTTAAATTATTTACACCTTTGAAAGTACAAAAGCAAGAGCAATACCGCGCAACTGGTCGTAGGACGGTTTTTCCACCGAGTCTCCATTACAAATAACATAGACTTAGTTCGCGGTTTGAGCTCCTCCCAATGTTTGCCCTGGACTCTTCTTTTCAACGTCCATTGTAAATCGATTTGGGATTGTTCTTTTGACTGAAAATAAAGCTCTTTATCAACGGAATGCAGGCGACGCTCAAACGATACTGTAGTTAATCTTCCTACTGNTATGCTTTTTGATGAAAATATGTAGAATCTGTAATATATGAATAATGAACAATACATTTCTACCGTAGTATAGTTATTGGGTAATATATATATATATATATATATATACATATAGGTTACCTTTATGAAGTTTCCACAGAGAGGCTCGTATTTTTGTTTCTAGGGAAATAGTTTTTTTTCTCCCCTAAATCACAACATTATGTCTATTATGTTAGGGTTTTTTTCAAAGGTTGCTACCAATTTTATTAATTGGATTTGGTTTGGTTTTATTTGCAATTAATAAATAAATTCAATTTTGGTTAATAGACAAATTTAATGAAAAATACCAAGATACCGTGTCTTAAATTTGAAATAAGCTACACTAGTAAAATGTGTTATAAATTTTAACTTATTTGTCTTAACAGAACCATTTATTTTCAGACTATTTTAATCTATAATTTTATTTATATTTAACCATAACTTATTTAAATACCCCAGATAAAAGTGTATTTTATGCCTTAAAATGGAGAGTCTATGCAATCTCGAGTACTTAGTATATACATATTAATTAGAAGTTTTATAACAGCGGTAATTTAATAACATTGGAAGAAGGAATAAGAAGGGAAATACATAGATGAACAATATTTTCAATGAGTTTTACTACCCGTCCAGGCTATCATAATTTAAATACTCTAATGAGGCAGGTACGAACAATAGACACATTTATAGGAACTACACCTGCATTGGCATGTAGAGAGATTGGTAAACCATTTAGGGGGGAAAAAATCTAAGTACAGATGGCCTGAATTTGAAACCATAAAAACCAAATGAACTTTACGCCATTGTCCACGGAGCCACCGGTACGGTTATGAACCAGTAATAACTAATACGTGTATATTTGTGAGACTCCTGTTATTTTATATTATTTTATGTATTGAACGATGAGCGACCGTTTGGTGGAGCTGGTAAAATAATCGCGCAGCGCAAAGTGAGTTTTAATCCGATTTCCGACATGCGTGTCACGTTGTATGAATAAAACCTATCATGCGCACTCATGAAGACGTCTTCAAAATTGAAGCTTTCAAGTTGATTATCGCACTTGCCTGGTGGGAACTGATAAGCTATATTGACTATTTAAAACATTCCCATCATAAAGAAAAATATTTTTTTTTAAATACGGCTTGGTTATATAACTGAGTTATTTATCGCATTCACAAAAGCAGAGATTAATCATTTCTATATTTATTTTGCTAATTATTTTTGTAATGGATTTTTTTTCCCCCTTTAGAACCACGCCTTACTACCTGTTCAGGTTATACGCGTATTAAATAATTATGTCAATGAGTTATAGGGACTAGGAAGGTTGAATTTAGATGACGTGTACCCGCATAATTATGGAAGGAGAGTGGAAAACCATTTAGGGAAAATCACCCTCAGTAGAGCCAACCAGGATTAGAACCAGGAGAGTGACGCCTTAGACCATTCAGCCACTGAAGTGGTTCAGCGTGTAAATAAAGCAGCAAATGTCCTTAACTAAAACCAGTACTTGGATTAAAATCGAGAGTTTAAAAAATGTTATCGAAATAAAAATACTTTGTTTTCATTTATTAAGGTGCTTAACGTGCACTTTCTGAACCGACTGATTGTATCAGTATATGAGAATTTCTATGAGCGAGAGCAAAAGGGCCGACCAATGTTGCCAGGAAAGATATTTTCACAGACCTTCAATGGTTCTTTTACACGCCACACTCGACATGAGACCAACGGCTCTACTTCCCCATCCGAAGGAAGTTGTGCTACAGATTTTAATCACTCTAGAGAAATCCATCAACCTCGGCTGGGTTTGAAGCCACGAACATCGGGTCCTGAGGCGAGCACTTCAGCACCAAGGTCGACAGTAATAATGATAATACTCCACATTGTAAAGTGACTGGTAACCTAACCACTGGCTTAGAGGACATTTATTCAATAAGTCTCAAGGAGGTGTTTTAAGAATCTATTGATTGTGCTACCCTTAGCGTTGGGCATGCGAACTGGTGCTTCTAACTCGTTTAGCATGGCTTTCCGGTAATGTAAAGGTCAGAGTTCAAATCCCAGTCAGGTGTACTTAAGGTGTTTTCTAAAAGTGTTTGTACACTTTCCTGTAAATTAAGACCACTTCATCCCAACCCTATTATTGGAATGTAATTTCGAATAATCCTGACGGATTGTGGGACTCGGAGATAAAAAATAATTATATTAAGGTTTTTCACGTTCGTTTTATTAAAATTTTAGACGCTAAGATACCATGATAATAGCAAAGTCGATGCTGCCTTAGGTTAAGTTGGCAAAAAAATTGTAAAATGATTTAGCCCTGTGTTCATAACCTAAATATCCAATGACCATCAAATAATATCTGCCTCAAAAAATATGTTAACTGTTATAATATGACGGGTAGATTGTGATTCAATTACGATCGAGTTTACTGAGGGTGGTTTTACAAAATGGTTTTCCACTCTCTCTCCATGCAAATACGGGTACAGTGTCTTTAAATTCAACCTTCAACTTCTCTAACCCATTAACGTAATTAGTACCTAAGTGTATAACACGAACGGATAGTAAGACAGTCTTTTTTTAAGCACAACGCCTTACTACCCATTCGAGCTATACACTTATATACTAATTACGCTAATGGTTTTAGGGATTAGGAAGGTTATATTTAGAGAAATTGTACCCGTATTTGCTCGGAGAGAGAGTAGAACACAATTTTGTAAAAACAACCCTCAGTACACCTGATAACGATTCAAACCTTGATCTCCCCGTCATCGGCAGTCTAATCTACTGCGAGGGTAGCGCGTTAGACAGTGTGGCCACCAAAGTGGGTGGACACAATGATTAGAAAAAAATCTGTTAAATAAAGCTGTATTTTAATTGATCCAAAGTGTTAATTTCAAACGAAAACCAAACTGTTATGAAAAGATAGAATTATATCTCAACTAGAACTGGAAACTTACATCACCTTGACAGGAGTGTTCAGTTTTTTATAGACACAGAGAGAAAGAGAGCGATCGATAGTCTGTATCGATTAGTCACAACCTCGAGTTGGTGGCGAGGCTAGCTCTAATTAACAATACTATCGGGACTTTTCTTGGCAGCGTTATAAAGGAGACAGCGGCATCTTAATTAAATGGATGTATAAATTAGTTGTTACTATTGATGTAGAGAAAATATGAACAATATAAAGAAAGGTAAGGCCTATATTTAAACATAAAACGGATACAAATGGAACCTAACCTGGTAGTCAGACGGTCTAGGACTTGAGATATGTCATACGCCGGATTTCCAGTGACCGAGAGGTCAAGGTTCAAACCTCGTCCGAGAGCACAGTGAGTGGCTTTCTACTTGTGATTTATCACTGTAGTTTCCCCACACTCTCTCCAAGCTAATATGGATGTATTCAATGAAACTATACTGTGTCCTAGCTCTTATACTAAGGCTTTTAAAGAGTCTTGTACTAAAGCTAATAAACAATAACGTTAAGAACTTTTTTTTATTTGAGTTAGTTAACGTGTACTTGCTGAACTGACTTACTATATCAACACATGAGAATTTCTATGAGCGATAGCGAAAGGGTCTACCAATTTTGCCCGGAAAGGTATTTTCATATACCTCCTAGGGTTCTTTTTACACGCCCCAATCGACATGGGACCGACGGCTTTACTTGCCCTCCGAAGGAGGTTGTGCTACGGATTTTTATGTATCAAGAAAAATGCATCGACCCCGGCTGGGTTTGAACCCACGATCATCGGATCCTGAAGTCAAAAGCTCTTTAATCCAAAGCCACTGAGGTCAACAATATGTTTAAACGTTACGATTAAAACTACATTTTTTATAAAACAACAAAAAAAGTCGTTGTTTATCGGGTTTTTTATTGTTGGGTTGGATAAAAAATAAAATCAAGTCAATTAGTCCAAGTAATATTTATGCAACCTCAGTGCATATTTTGTAAAATTACTACTCCAAGCAAATGTTCAGTACCGGTGTATCGTACAGAAGGATTTTTACTCACATTTTTATAATTTAACGGAACCTCAGACGGAAAGAACGAGGTACTTTAAAGAAGAGATGACTACCGAAGAAGATAAGTTTACGTTTCGAATAGATCTATAACCAGAAATATTTATTTTGTAGTTATAAAATTCTTAGTATCGAATAAAACATTATGTAATTAAGAAATCTAACACTTGTACGGTTTTTTGTTTTTTGTTTTGCATCACGTCTTACTTCTCATTCGGGTCATATAAAATTCTTGTACAATTAATTGTTAGTAGGTCTACTACATGGATAGTGAAACTTTGGAGAGTGAAATTATCCACGTTACGGATATAGCCGAATCGAGTAAATATTCGTAAACATTTTTTTAAAAAAAAGACTCCTTGACACTGTAATCGAGCCCGGGACCATTGATATCTAAGTAGTAGAGCATTGGCAAGCTGAACCAAAAGGTCCCGGGTTTGATTCCCAAGTCCAGATGTAATTTTTCAAATTTATGGAAACCTTATGTAAACTAAACTCAATATACAGTACATTCATTTACCGTGGTATTTAGGTTATTTATTTATTTGTTTACATTTTCTATACGTCATAATTTTCATATCAATAAATATACTATTATCACCTAAATCACTATTATCTTGTATATCCTATGTTTATCAATTCAAGTTTTATTGAAAACCAGTAAAAAATAAATTTTTCGAATCAACAATCTGTCATTTTAATCTCACGAGAGTGGCTTATTTTTCCCACAAAGTTGAGCTTCATTAACTGAACGGTCTCTACTATCGATTGTGATGTAAATCCACAGGTACTTATTACCAATGTACGCGTAAGAAGAGAGATTTTCATATGTATAAACCCCACTTGTTTTGCTAATTAATCGTTTTCCAGCCCATCCATCCCTCCAAGGGTCAGGATTATATTCCAGGCTTTTGTTCCAGGATTAACATTGTGATACCTCAAGTGGGGATTGCTCAGATTATTAACGCAACAAGGTACCGAGAGCCGATGAGCTCTTCATTACACATAATACCGTTCGCCAGAGCCGTTTTCGGTACTGTTTAAGTAGGACCTACTTTAGTTGACACGGGCGCTTAACATTTCACAGGGATCAAACGAAAAATCCCTTTTGGAGCGGAACTACAATGTATCGGGGTGCGAATGTCCGACAGCTAATAATTAATCAAAATGTATTAAATACTCAGTAAACGGTCAATCAAATTGCTCCCCTCCCCCTTCTAGTAAGTTTCACACGTAGGTTAAAAACGGTTTAACAAACTAGGCATGAACTGTGAAAAGTTGTATTTTTGTGAGGGCTTGTCTACGTATTCGCTAGAAGAGAGAATGATGAACTTCTATTTATAAATAACATACTAAAAACAACTTCCTATGCATATGGTTGGTTGGAAATTGTAATTCTAGTATTTTGCTAGCCTGATGCCATAGGTCCCTTAATCACATTGTTATTATTACTATTATTGTTGTATAAGTTTATAGACCCGTCAACCCAGCGAGGTCATTAGGGCCTTAAACGACATTAAAACATAGTAAGATCCCCATAGGTGTGAGTCATGATGAATAATTCACATGCCGAAATAAGCAGGTGAAAGTACTAAAATAAAATATCATATACGAATAATTAAATTTGTACTAGAATTTTTAAAACAGATCTATATATGAGACAAACTCCATTTGAGACATTTCATAGGAGTGGAACGAATAGTATAATATGGGGGGAAAGAACTGCTAAAATAAAAACACAAGCGCATACAGTACTGACTACGTTATAAAGACACAACTAAGATATTGAAATCTAGTCTAATCTCAATACGAGATAATATCCAAGTGAGTCACTCTATAAGAGTGAACTCAGATGTAATTTAAAGATTCATCTGGCGTATAAAACGGAGTAGACATATGACTCCATCCACGGTGTTGCATAACAAAAAACGAAGGTCACCATTAAATTCAAGAACCAGGTAGATATGATCATAATTAAGATACTCCACCAAAATAACACACATAGTAAGGGAAATATCGCAAAGCTCACAAACTGTAGATGGATCTCCAATCAATAAAAATCCAGGGGTCATAAATGTATGCCCGAAGTGGAGTCTTGTCACGACGACCTTCTCTCTCCTAGACTTTCGTATAGAAGAGGGCCATCGCGACACACCGCCCCTGATGTACCGCAGCTTGTTCTGAGCAGGGGTCGAAGCCCACTGCTCAGGCCAGGTGCGTAAGACCCCACGCCAAACATAACCCTTTAGTTCTAAAAACATGACACCCAAACTCGCCTCAGGAGTAAATTTGAACTATCTCCTTGGCTGCATGGTTCACCAGTTCATTTCCAGAGGGACCAACTTGACCATAAATACAGCAATAGGCGAGCCGGGTGTTTAACAAACCAATTTTGAAAATCTATTCGTGTATCATCTGCACGAGGGTATTCCAGGAGTACACTGTGGACAGTGCCGTGAGAGCAATCATGGGATCCGTTCAGATGAGAACAAAACGCTCACAGTTACAGTGTAAAGCCCCACTATTTAATTCCTCCATAAAAACACTGGTATCTCCAGGTGAACCAAATTTAAAATTGAATTCCTTCCACAACGAAATCACATACCACAGAAACTCCAGCTTTCGAACCATCCGTGAAATATCAAGATTGCATTGAGGCAAGGGGACCCTTGCATTTGGCGCAGAACTTTGGAGACTCACACGGTGTATCGTGCGCCTCCTGTCCGCAATCCATACAGGTTGGTTTACCACACCATCGCAGATTAGTAAGACCAAATTCCTGGCACTGAAAACAGCGCCTAGGGTTGGTGACATATGGCTGGAACCTGATCACGTGTAAACTTTCTCAGACATCCTTTGGAAGGGTAGGAATTGCAAAAGTGAGGATATATGCATCCATATTTTTCTCTTGTCCGTGCTTTTATGGTATTGCTAAGTAAACTTTGGTGAAATGCTGAGGGGCAAGTTCTACAAAGATTTCCTCAAAGCTCACGCAGTTGAGTCCATAGCAGGTGACCACTTTGTTGCAAACATCTAGGAACCCATGTGGCCCCACCTTCACCTGCAAATGAACCACGTTGGTCAACGGTATTTCAGTGATTGTCATAACGTTGAATGACTTAATGTCAGTAACTCTCTGTATCCTAACAGTTACATCACGCAGCTTTTTTTAGCTGTCCCCTTTATCACTCTTTCAAGGACACGTTTACTTTCTCACTGTCCTCTACTTGAGATATTACCGGGAAGCGGGGCTGGGACCTTATCACTTCTTGTGTTTCATTCACATGAGGACTGTATGGCCTTACCCGTTTCCATCTCTTATCAACATTACGGCCCTGTGAGAGGCCGGGCAGTGATATGCTAACAGGGTTGGACATAACGGTCCCATGTGTCATTGTTGACAATAAATTCGGCCACGCCATTTGGGGAAAACCTGCACAGTACTAGGATCGTAGACCAAGGGTGAGCCAAGGGTGAGTCAAGGGTGAGCCAAGGGTAATCCAAGTTGGTTCTACTACGAGGCCCTGTTAACTCTCCCAACTGGGATCCATACGACGCTAGGCATGACAGCCTTCACATGGGGAATCACCAGAAGGGAGGTCATCGCAGCAAGTGGGTGCAGGAAAGTGTCAATTTTACGTGCGGAACCCTCATGAACGGAACTGATCTTTTCTCAAAGTAGTGTAACCGGTTATTGTCACACACAAGTACCTTCTACTAATATATTACAACCGGCACAATTTATATCATAACGGATCTCAAATGCAATATTACCCAATAATTATCTAAGGGAAGCCGCGTAAGTCGCCAAGGTCGTCAACGGAGGGACTTAAAAGCTTCTGCACAGGACTGAACTGCGGGGGAAGGGAATAAAGAAGTAAGAAAAGAGAAAAGGGAAGAATAAGCAAGAAGGGAAAGGAGAATAAGAAAGGAAAATTAAAGGGGACGAATAGAAAGATGCGTTAGAATATTTTAATAACAAAGTAGAAACTGATTTTATCTCAAGTGCCACTTTAAAGATATTTAGGAAACGTGTTTGTACTTAAATGAGTGTTTGTTTTGTTTACTGCTTCTTTCTTACCCGGCCGGTAAATCTGTGTATTATTACTTATGTATTAGGTGTGAAGAAGGTTTAATTTAGACAACAATAGGCCTGTGGGTAAGGAAAGTGAAAAACTAAGCCACGTTCATCGCAGTACATCGAAATAGGATCCAAGCCTCAATCTTGACAACATCGGTAGTCAAACATTTACAAAATTGGCGTCTTAAAGCGATTGATCACTGAAGCAGGTCACAAATAACAGTATTGCCTTGTATTAAGTTGGGTTGTAACTTGTTTGATCTGCGTGGTACTCACCAGCGATCCTGCCGTACCGCTGGAACATCCGCTCTACGTCCGTCTTACTGCACTGGAAGGTGTTGAGGTTGCCGACAAACACCCTTGAGTTCACCGCTTGAGGGTCCTGAGAGTTGGTCTGATTGCCCACCTTGCTCAACTTCATCGCTCTTTCGGTCGCCACGATCTTGGATACCTGTAACGAACAAAAATAAACATTTAAAAAAAAGTGTAACATTGCTCATTGGGTTGCCACGATATTGGCTATAAATCTTCCGACACTAAACATAACAAAAATGAAAGATAGCCTTGCTCTTTTGCTCCCTACAAACTTATAAACAATCTGAAGAATCCAACAGCACCCACTACAAACAGTTTGAAAACTGATCCTATAGACTTTGTAGAACCAATGCCTGGTTTACATGATGCGTGGAACCGTTCTCTTTGGTGAGCATGCAAGTCAGAGAATGCTTGGAGCAGATGATGAGCTCAGTACTAAGCGTGAGTGGAACCATTCTCTTTGGTGAGCATGCAAATCAGAGAATGCTCGGAGAAGATGATGAGCTCGGTACTAAGCGTGAGTGGAACCATTCTCTTTGGTGAGCATTCAAGTCAGAGAATGCTCGGAGAAGATGATGAGCTCGGTACTAAGCGTGAGTGGAACCATTCTCTTTGGTGAGCATGCAAGTCAGAGAATGCTTGGAGCAGATGAGCAGCTCGGTACTAAGCGTGAGTGGAACCATTCTCTTTGGTGAGCATGCAAGTCACAGAATGCTTGGAGAAGATGATGAGCTCGGTACTAAGCGTGAGTGGAACCATTTTCTTTGGTGAGCATGCAAGTCAGAGAATGCTCGGAGAAGATGATGAGCTCGGTACTATAGCGTGAGTGGAACCATTCTCTTTGGTGAGCATGCAAGTCAGAGAATGCTTGGAGCAGATGATGAGCTCGGTACTAAGCGCGAGTAGAACCAGGATCTGTCAGTGTTAGATATTTCGTGCTCCAAGCAAGTCATTCCACGTCCACGGAATTTATTATTAATGTGTGTTTTTGTTGTGTTTTGTGTGGGTTTATTTTTTCAATAGTGACTTGACGTTGGTCTGATTGAATTGTATGGGGTGAGAATACAGATATGATACAGTTCCTTACCCAGATTATACTATTATTTTCTCTCTCCCCTTTTATCACGGTAACTCCCCGCAATTTGTTTGAAATTAATTAGGACACTCTAATAATTGCGTCAATCGCACCTTCTTCATTCTTTACAAACTGAATCAAGACTCCCAGGGTCTATTTCTTGTATCCCTTGGTCGCTGCTAGAGAAGCGACTTGAAATAGCTGAATTCAAGCATCAAACACATATTTTATCGTACAAAAATAGTACGATTGTGTTGTAAATGAGCTGAAATTATTCCCCCCCTCCCCCCACCCAAGTGTTTTCTCAAGCTGAGTATTATTTCTTATTTTAGAGGAAAAGGGATAAATAAGCAGTAAGCCAACTACCGAGTCGAAGGTGGCTGCGTTATCTGATAGCTCGTGATCTTAATAACATCACACATTTGTAGCCGACGGTTTCCGCACGTCCATCATAGACTCTGCCTTAAAATATGAGTGCAGGATGAGCTTGAGTACGGGACGATTCCTGGATAGCTCAGTGGTCAGAGCATTGGCGTACTAAGCCAAAGGTCCCGGTTTTGATTCCCGTGTCCAGGTGTCATTTTTCAATTTTTAGAACATAAGATTAATATGTTTGGAAAATAACTGCAATGTTCTTGTTTCGACAAGAAACAACAATATCTCTACATTTAGGCATTTTTAAGTTGTAAAACTTACATACCAGTCAAAACCAAGTTATTTAATCATTTACTATAGTTATATGGATCAGTTATTAAGGCTATACTTTAGTAATACATTTCAAACCAAAGTAGGTTTGCATAGCGTTAAAGTTTATATAACAAAACTTTTTTTTTTTACGCACGGTATAAGAATCAAATTCAATTTGTTGTACCACATCTGTGAGAGACAAAAACACAGAAAAGGAAAGCAAATTCAAACGTAACTTGTTGAATTGCTGTGTTGTTCTCAAGGGGGTACATAACAAGCAGGGTATAAGATGTTCCTCCTTTACAGTCTTCAAGACCTCCCCATTCCACCCATCCTACAACACCCCATTCCACCCGTCCTACAACACCCCATTCCACCCGTCCTAAAACACCTATCTCTTTCCTCGTAACAAGTTTTCCGTAAACTCCTAGCGACATCCAGATTCCCAGAACATGTCCTTTAATCACGAACAAATGTAATTTTCCGTCTTTGCGTCTCTCGTTGTAGCAAACAACCTGGCACATGTTGCAATAACCCCGGGGAGGGGGCCTTAAAACATGCACATAGGAGTAACACACTTTCAAAAACAAATGACACTCGACAGACATAACAAGGTGTAATAATGGTTTTTTTTTATGGAACCATAAAACTTATTTCAAAGGAAGCCACTCTGGAACATCCAAACAATTAGTCCTATACATCGCATGAAGCGATAAAGACAAGATTACTTTAATCTCTTTAATAAAAGGTGTAAGTGGCGGCGTTAAATTTACCAACCTACATCTTATATTAACACGCAACTTACAAACCAACCTAAATACTAATCAGACACAGCGCCTAGTCCACCATTTGCTACTTCACCGCTGAGAAAGAGAAGCCCCAATCGCACTCATCATACATTATTTTTGGCAATACTGAAACATTTAGTTTGGTTGACGAGCGAGCATCCGGCCAAGCGAGGCTGTCAGACTTGGAAATAATTACAAACCTTATATTCGAACGTGAGAAATATTGTTCATTTCAAAACAAACATATGCCCTTGAATATGTTACTATTTTAAATAGGAAACGGTGTCGCTTCCTTTTCTAAATTTTCTCGACACCTCGAATAGAGAAGTATCTTGTTCATAAAAAAAAAAATTGAACTCGAGATTTTGATATATCCCGACGTTTCATGATCCCCCCGAAAATGAAATATGATTTTCGTTATGCTGTCTGTTCGTATCTCGGCCTAGAGCCGAAACTGTTTTACCGAACAGACTGAAACTTTGTATCTGGGGTTTTCATAAGGTTACCCAGATACCTTTTTGGAATTAGAAATCCAAACTTAAAATTAAGGGTAATTTATTAAGGGCAACACGATTTAGATTAAAAGTGGTATCTAGGCATTGTGTAACATTAAAAACACAAAATGGCAGCTCTCATTTTTCCATGAAAATTACTTTACGTATATATAAATATCCAATTTTGATCCTAGCTTCGCAACTATTTGAGATACGAAATAGATATTGTTGTGAAGTTTTAATACTATTAAATATAAAGATATTTTACGTGAGATATATTTTTGTTAAATCAATGGTTTTAAATATATAAGTAAATATATATTTCTATGTAGCTCTTTGAAGTGTTAAAAGTGATTGTTATGCTCTTTGGTGTACAAAAATGTTATTTTCTAAATGTTGCTGTAACAGTTTTTACTATTTTATTCGTACTATTTGGTGGAGTGTTTCTGTAACAATGTATACCATCTAGTTTCACAAATTTAGCTAGTTTTTAGTATGTGTATCTATTTTAAGATAAAAAAGAAAGTCTGTGCCATGCACCGTACCATTTGTTATTTCTTAGTATGGACTCGGTATCTTTTTAGAGGGATCTGATGTACCGTAATGGTCTATTAGAGAAAGAGTTCTCATTAGTCATAGATGTAAAAATTTTAACAAAATTAGACATCTTATTACTATTACTTATCACTATTTATGATTTATGTATGTGTTTGTCCAAATGATTGTGTGACTTTCAGTAATCATATATCTTGAAATAATAAATAGTTAAATAAGGAACTAGATGGTACTTATTATAAATTTAATCCCCTTATGCCAACAAAAGTTCCAGTTTTTTAACGTTTCATGAAAGGATGTAAAGAGTCTTCGCAAGCTCATTATTAGTAAGACTCAGGTTTATTGTGGTGAGTAAGAAATATTTTTTTCTCGTATCACAGGCTATGTCCTACTCGTGTCACAGGCTATGTCCTACTCGTATCACAATCTATATTCTACTCGTGTCACAGGCTATGTCCTACTCGTATCACAATCTATATTTTCTACTCGTATCACAGGCTATGCCCTACTCGTATCACAGGCTATGCCCTACTCGTGTCATAGGCTATGCCCTACTCGTGTCACAATCTATATTCTACTCGTATCACAGGCTATGCCCTACTCGTGTCACAGGCTATGCCCTACTCGTATCACAATCTATATTTTCTACTCGTATCACAGGCTATGCCCTACTCGTGTCACAGGCTATGTTCTACTCGTATCACAATCTATATTTTCTACTCGTATCAAAGGCTATGTCCTACTCGTGTCACAGGCTATGTCCTACTCGTATCACAGGCTATGCCCTACTCGTATCACAGGCTATGCCCTACTCGTATCACAGGCTATGTCCTACTCGTATCACAGGGGCTATCTCTATATTCTACTCGTATCACAATCTATATTTTCTACTCGTGTCACAGGCTATGTCCTACTCGTATCACAATCTATATTCTACTCGTGTCACAGGCTATGTCCTACTCGTGTCACAGGCTATGTCCTACTCTTATCACAGGCTATGTCCTACTCGTATCACAGGCTATGTCCTACTCGTATCACAGGCTATGTCCTACTCGTATCACAGGCTATGTCCTACTCGTATAATATTCTACTTGTATCTGTAAAGCAGTAGCCACCAATTTGAAGCTTTCGAGCAAATATTGTATAAATTCTTCGTTTCAAAACTCATTACATAAAAGTATTTCGCCCACTCTGCGCGTTTTATTAGTCGTCCAAACCATCCATATATTTGAATTATTGGGTATGAATGAGTAAAGTGGAGTTTATAGGATGTGTAGACGCATTTGCGTACAGAAAAATAGGGAATAAATTAGAAAAAAAATCTCAGTTTTCCTAGCTTAGTTCGAACCCCTGTCCCACCATAACCGGCCAACCAGACATGATGAGACTAACGTCTTAGTCCAGTAAGGCTTGTAAAATACTACTTTGATGACGAGTGGCGTTTATTATAATCTGAACGATTGAGCCATCTGAATATTTTAACAAATTATAATTTTCATTTTAAAAAAAGGATGACTTCAAAGATGATTTTATTTAAGTATAATACTTGCATGGATAGGAGTTAGGAGGGGGGGCGGTTGCACGGTGATCTAGTTAAGTTGAAACTATTATCCAAATGTTCACGGCCACATATTATTTGTGGCAAAATGTTTCATAGCTAGTTCTTTTTTATTCTTTTTTATTCTTTTTAGCACAGCGTTTTACTATCGGTTATACGCTTATATATTAACTACGCTAATGGTTTTATGGATTAGGAAGGTTATATTTAACGGAAGTGTATCCGAAATTGCGTAGAGGGAGAGTGGAAAGCCATTTTGGAAAAGCCAGGCTCAGTACACCCGACCGTGATTTTAACCTCGATCTCCCCGTCATCGGCAGTCTAGTCTAACAAGAGAGGAATTCCTTATACCATGTGGCCACCGAAGAAGTTTTCGTAGTTATTGTTAACTTCTAAGTTATACATGAAAGAAGTGTGTTTCAATAAACTTAATATGTTGTTTGACATCCCAAAAATAGAATACTCTCTTTCAAACGATTTTAGACATTTTACATTTTCCCTTCAAGTATTTTATTTCATTGATATGCATTTAAAATACTTTATATAAAGCGTTGTAGACCAGGAAAAATAAACTAATTCGCAGTCTGACTGTAATACTAATTGTAGCTTGAAATTCTTTTCATATTAATTAAATATGACAATCTAAATATAACGTTAAAGTGAAACGAGAGTCTAGTGTATTTTCTATAAATAATGTATCTTGATTTTTCCTCCATTTGCTTTCATTGGGTAATTTAGGCAGGTCAACATTAATATCTAGGTCACATAAAAATAGACATATTACGGAAATTGTTAAAATGCTATTTTTTAACTGTAGATATTATTGAAGAAACCTAAAAATGATTATTTGAGTCCAACTCATATTTCAGATGGAAGAACCAATTGACCTAGAGGGTTTTAAAAGCTAGACACTCTGTCTAATGAAAGTTGTCGGAGTTAAATGGTTGAACCAATTATCCAATACTCAAAGCCACCATCAATTTGTGGCAATAACAACGCCGGGTGATATGTCGATATATGTTGAAACGTGATACGTTGCGCGCAAACATAATTTCATATGTCACTAAAATAAGACTAATTGAACAAACGAATTGAAGCTGCTTTGAAATAAATTGATTGCAAAGTAAATAATATAAAGGATAGAGGGGAGATCAAAATTCGAATCTAGGTCAGGTGTATTTATTGTGTATTTTCCACTCTCCCTATACACAAATGCAGGTACACTTCCTATAAATGTAACCTATCTAGTCCCTAAAACCCCTAGCGTAATTAGTATATAAGCGTAAAACACGAACGGGCGGTAAGACGCAACGTTATAAAAAAAACTATGAAGAGAAGCGAACTCTAATTACGAAAATAAATTACTCCTATTTTATTCAGTCGACAGTAAAAACTAGGATTTAAGGAACATTCTGCTAATATATATATATAGGACGCAGTGGCAATACACATTGGTATAAATCAAACGATTAAGGCGATTGGCCCTTTTCATATAGCTTGGAAATGCAGAGCCGGGAACAACCAGTTATCTTCAAGAATTTTTATTGTTTTGCCATTTTCTTTTCGGAAACGGTTTGTTCAAGAATAGAAGCATGTTGATTAAATTATACTTTTTATATACACACCTCCTCTATAATTTTAACAATGATCAAATATCGATAATTTTGAAATTTTTCAATAGAAAACTGCTGACTTCATAACAAAAAATAAGAAAATGTAACAATTAATAAACATCGATATATTATCTTAGTAGAGGTCTTGAAAATATCAACATAAAAATTTCGCTAGTTTTCGAGAAAACTGATATTTCCAAACGTATTATTTTTCCGCAAGGCCTGTCCGGTAGCTAGCGCCATCTACGGTTTCCTTAATCCATCTGTTCTTGTTGGCGCGGAAGGATACTTTGGTCGGTTGTGAAGCCACACCACGCCTTTCACCCTCCCGCCCACCATCCCACAAAATAGGTTTTAGACTTGCACTCGACAGGGCCAAGGGTCTTAAACCATCAGGCCTACACTTTTAGAGAAAGTAAGTAGATATATTTGTGACTCGCTGGGCAAGACACTCTGATAGAAAGAGTAGGTATGATATCTTGACATTTTGTATTATCGGCTATTATGTTAATAAATATAAATACTTGAATATATTCTTGGATCGTAGGATAGGCCTACACACAGATAAAACTGGATTGTTAACATCTTTGACGCAGGGAAGAACACTCTCTAATAGAAACTGAGTGGACACTTTTTCGATAATGAAGAGAACAAATTGATGAATAACAATATCATTTTAACGCCTTGTCTTACTATCCATTCGGTTTATACGCTTATGAACTAATTACGCTAATTGCTTTAGGGATAAGGAAGGTTATATTAAGCGGAGGTGTACCTGCATTTTCGTGGAGGGAAAGTGGAAAACAATTTTGGAAAAACCCACCCTCTGTACACCTGACCGAGATTCGAACCTCTATCTTCCCGTTATCAGCAATCTAGCTCCACTGTGAGAGTAGCGCGTTAGACTATACGGCCAACGAAGCGGGTTGAAGGCTAACAATAGTCACTTTATTAATGAACTTTTAGCTTAGAAGGAAAATATATTTTGTTTAAGACTCTTATTTTATTTATTATATTTATTATATATATATATATTCATTTATTTTATATATTTATATAATCCGACATCTTAGCTCAGTCAATAGTGTGTCTGTCTACTGAGCTAAGGGTCCCGGATTTGATTCCCGGCATGGCCGAAAGTTTATCATTGGTGAAATGGGGGTTTACCCTTTCACAGTGATAAATTAACGGCCGGGGACTGGATGTTGTACCTGTGCTAGTTTTAAGACATTTGAAGCTACGACAGGCCTAACCAGCCGATAGTGGAGAATATATGACTTGGATAAAAAAACTGACCACAGGCTGGGAACAGTCATGGATGTAAAGTACAGTCTCACTATATGCATAAATTAATGTCAACTACATGACTTATTTGGTGCTGACTGACAGCTCACAGCTGACGGCTTTGAAAAGCTACCATACCAAATTATGTATCCCTACGCTGAACCATATGATCTGCAAAAAAACATGTGTTTAGCAGCTGTCACTTCTGACAGTCAACATTTAGGTATGAATGAGAGAAAACAAATTGAAAATCACAGTGTAACATAAATTTAAACTCTGCCGAAACCTGGTCGGTTCTGATTTTCTCAGTCGGACACGATAACAATAAAGTAGGCCTACAGTATATGATCTATATTTTTCGGTATAAATCTGTTTCGCGTATAGGTAGTTGTCAAGACCACCATTTTTTTGACAGTCTAGAAATGTTAACTAAACTGTCCATTAAGGCTCATTTCCTGACATTGCATGATTTGACACTGTGCATATTAGAAACATTGTTTTTATCGATGCACAAAAGTTTTTTAATGTCCATAAATAAAAAAAATGCTAGTAACAAAATACAGTTATTAATTTCAGTTTAGTTTACTTGGCGAAATACTATAAATTGCTTGAGCTTTAATTAATATTATATTTTAAATAATTAACCTTATAGTGGAAGCTTAGTATAATATTTCATTATTATATATTAAGATGAATTTCATTTAATGGGAAGATCCAGGTTTGGATTCCTTTCAGGTGTACTACGAGTTTTAAAAAAAACTTTCCCACTATCCATCTATTAAAATACGGTTGTATTTCCTTTCAGTTCTAATCTATTCATCTCTGTCCCAATTATGTAAGTATTTGGGCTGCAAGAAACAATGCCCACGCGCGCACACACGCACAAATATTTATTATCATTTTCATTCAAATTTATAATAAAAAATTGTCACCTTTACAAGAGTCAAACCATGGATCCTATCATGGCAACGCTCGTGCCCTGCGTACATTTATCAAGATGGGGTCTTTGATGAAAATATTAGATGGTCCGTATTTGTTTAATTTTACTGGGAGTGTACTTTACCTAATATACAGGGTGTTTCTATAATCTCTGCCAAAACTTAAACCACAACATACATGGGTAGAAAAAAACAGACAATCACTATACTATAAAGCCAGATGGCTGACTCACTCACTCACTGACGTTAATGTTTACCCACTTATAATTCATTCACGATAGGTCTTTACCTGGATGACAGTTCAAAAATCATATGTTTAGGTTTTAGGTTACCAACACTTGTAAAAGAACACTGTTTTGTTATGAATGTTAAGTTTTTTAATTACATGTTATATTTTACATTTAAAATAACTTAAACTTAAGTTTTCTCACATTATTTCATTACTTTTAACAATTTCTTTTTACCCAATCCGAAACAATATTTTAAACATATATTAAAAGTACCTATTCTTTGTTTTGGAATGTTATCTATGATGTGTAGTATAGTGCATGCATTAATACCTTTTAATAAAG